>JASDQU010107599.1:98432-127294 GCA_032191745.1 Picea mariana
TTTGATAGACCTTAAGTTGATGATCACTTTCATAAATTTAAATTTGCAAAAAGTCCTTCTCTTTGTCTCTCAATCTGATTTGTTTTAGGGCTGACGTCACTCATGTAACAACAGCAAATATTGATGATGTCAAGCCTCTTTCAGCCATTATTTAAGTGTAAAACTCTATGATTTGGTTAGGCATTGAAGTAATAATCATTTTCTTTGGCTTATTGTGCAAAACGTTCACTTTTTGCCTTCCAAAAACAGCAATAATTAGGGCTAACGTCACCCTAATTCTGCAATTGTGACGCAGCAACAATATTTATCTATGAGCAGATTTTTGATGTTTATGGCATTGTGATATAATAAGGATTTAATTTTACACATTGAATGCTGATATCTTTTGTGTCTTTATTGATGAAGTGACATAAAACATAATTTTTAATTGGAATCATTGACTTCGTCAATAATTAATTTCATTTATTGCTCATATGTATTGAAGATAGTCATTAATACTTTGAAGTACTAACCACTGCAGCACTTATTCTAGTTTTATTTGTCTTGTCTCGCAAACAGGTGCCTCATCAGTGGAACGTCTCCTGTGACTATCTCATTCTTGGCAGTAATCTGTGAAAGGGAACTTCTTACCTTGATCTATTAAGCCTTTAGCCCTTCAGAAAACCAGATTACATAGGGACGTCTCCCTTGGACTATCCATCCTAAATAGAAAGAGCTCCCCATCGAGGTGACAGTGGGTGGGGAAGCTCCTGTTACGCCAGTTTGAAGCCTTGACTCAAGATAACCTAAACCCCTCCTACGAACTGTGCGATAACAGGAAGAACACTTGCAACATATTCAACAGGTTCTGCACACCTTGCGGTAGTACAAACTATATGCAAACTTAGAAAAATGCTCCTTCGACATGGACAGGGTCCATTACTTAGGCTACATTGTTGATCAACATGGTTTGCATGTGGATCCAGCCAATATCCAAGTCATCCATGAATGGCCAGCCGCAACCACACTCACTAAACTTTGGAGCTTCTTGGGCCTAGCCAATTTCTATCTCGGGTTCATGTTGGGATTCTCTCATATCGCATGGTCACTCATCCAAGTAACCAGGGGTGGCAGTAAGTAAAAATTTGTGTGGGGACTGTCCCAACAACAAGCCTTCGAGGAATTGAATAATCGTTTGTGCTCATCCTCAGTACTTTCATTACCGGACCTACAACATCCCTTTAAGATCAAGACAGATTCTTCAGACTATGCTGTGGGTGTCGTTCTCACTTAACACGGCCACTTCGTGGAATATCATAGTGAGACACTATCAAATGTTGTCCGTAAGTACCCTACTTATGACAAAGAAATGTACTCCATTGTGCAAGCCTACCGCTAGTGGAGACATTAAATTCTTTGGAAGGAGACATTCATCCACATTGATCACAATCCACTACAGTTCATGCAGACCCAAGAAAAATTGCAGAATGACCGCCATCAGAAGTGGTCCACATACTTACAGCAATTCCACCTCAACATCAAGTATAAAACATGAAGTAGAAACCGAGTTGTTGATTGCCTCAGTCGACCTCTAGTCATGACACTCACCACGGTGCTAGACTCTTGTGGCCATGAGACCTCCGTATGGCCCCATATCTACGAGACAGACCATGACTTCTCCACAACCTACCAAATGTTGGGCGCCAACACAATGGTCGCTAATTTCCATCTTCGGGATGGGTTGTTGTGTCGTTTGGGCCATCTCTTTGTTCCATCAAGCAAGAGCACAAAGATGATTTGGGAATCTCACTATAGTTGGGTGGCATAGCTCAACTGGCCACAGCCCCTTTCAGGTGGGGTTGGGATTCCAACCATTAGGCCCCATGGATGTTGCACTACCCCTGGTGACCACCTTGTCCAACTCATCCCCTGCTCCACTAGAAGCTAACAAAGCCACCCAGTTCATTGAGTGGATCCAGCACATCCACCAATAGGTTCAGGATATTCTACATAATTCTAATGCCAAATACAAGCAGTGTCGTGATCAACATCAGGTGCCACATAAGTTTTAGGTGGACGACAAAGTTTGGTTGCACTTGTAGAAAGAACGCCTTACACGTCCCCATCAAAATCTTTTCCCACTCATTTATGGGCCATACACCATCACCAAGGTTGTGGGTGATAATGCTATTGAGCTCAACATTCCCCCTTTCCTTGGCATGCACCTAGTATTCAACATGGCTCTCCTTCGACCATATTTCCCACCATTATTGGAAACCTCAAAGATAGCAGAGCAGTTGACACCAACAGAGATCGACCATGACTACATGCAATAGGACTCCAATTATCATATTGTGGACACACATATCAAGGGAACTCGAAAACAAAGGATCCAACTTTATCGAGTCGTCAAAGTAGGGTAACTCCTACACCAAGGAAAGTGGCTCACCCGAGACAAAATTCAACATAAATTTTGCTTATCAAATGGGGGAACTCAACGAAATGGATACCATTGATTCCTAAGGAGGGAGGATTGATCCAATTGTATATCGGTGGCCACCCACCTTTTCCAACTGGCTCAAAATAGTTTTCTGGCAATTTTGGTAATTTACTATTTTTAGCAGTTTTTAACTTTCGGGGCCATTTTGAGGGCCTAAATGAAGGTTTTTCAGAATTGAGATTCTCAATTATAGCTAATGGCTCAAATTTATCCCCCAAAATGAATCTCCTCAACAATACCTTTCCAACGAGCCATCGTGCGCCCCAAACGGAGATCATATGCAAAAGTTACGACCCCGGGAAGTTGATGTACTAACTTACCCAAACAGGGCCCACATGACTTTTGGCACTTCATCTCCTAGGGTTAGGTTTTTTGGATTTCTAGGGTTTGTAACATTCTATTTTATTGTAATAAAGGCCTTTAGAGCCTCATTGTAATCATATTCTTTCGAATGAGCATAGCCGTCACATCTCTTCTAAGAGATAAGCCACCACCATTCCAGCAAGCTTCTTTTCCGCTGCATTTTACAGTTTCAACTTATTTCCTTATTGAATAGAAAACCAGTTTTATTGTATCTCTATTATTCTGTGTTAAGCATATTTTAATAATCTGTATTCATTTCTTTCTTCTCATAAAATCTGGATCATTGGTTAATCCAGGTTCTAGCACTTCCGGTGAGTGAGCTCACAAAAAGCCTCATAAAGGTGTCAGGGTGTTCTTCTCATGATTGGTGAAATTCATACCCCTCATAAAACTTAGTATAATGTGAGTTTCCATAAGATCCTACTTCTCCTGAGAATATAGGTATCCAATAATCATCCTTTTTTGGGAGATCATGTAATCCACCTTGGGTGTTATCTAAGTCCCAAGGGCCAAAAAGTTCTTTGGGAGACCATTTGGGAGGATCCATAGAGGAAATAGGAACTACAAGAGAAGAAAGTGTGTATTGATGTCTGCTACGGGTCATCATTTGTGGATTCTCTTGATAGTTTTCTTGAAACTATAAAAGGGATGAGGGGATCACCCTCAATGGAACCACCAGGTAAGCTTTGCAAAGTAAAGTATTTTGAGGGAAGTCTTACTAAAAAGTGTCGTCTTTGACGAGAATTGACTCAGTGTTCCCTTGCAATGGTGCCAAAATGTTATCGCACAATTTTTACTTGTTCAAAAGGGAAAGTCAAGTGGAGGGAAAATTGGTGTAACATGAGGTTGTCCTATCACTGTCACCTTAATAAGATACCTCTTTCTATTTAGGGGTGAAAGCCCAAGGGAGACATCCTCAGTGACCTGGGGGTTTGAGAAGGAAAAGGTTAAAGCATCAAGAAAAGTTATCCCCTCTCACAAGTCACACCGATCATAAAGTCCCAAAGGTTTAACAGAATGAAGCAATTATATGCTTAAGTGTACCTTCCCAAAACAAGACAACCAGAAAAAAATTATTTTTGCAAGTACAATTGATGTTAGTGCTTCATAAAACCTTGGACTTGTCAACGAAAGGAATAAGTTGAAATAAGATGAAGCAAACATAAATCTATAACAAAAATGTATATATAATGATGGCTTCACAATCAATGCCTTAAATAAGCTTCAAAATGACCCAAAATGATAATCTAACAATAACAATATGCTAGCCCTTGTCAGAAACTAATGAGGAAATGTAAAAATCAACTTTAATAGTTTCTTCTAAGAGATTTTACTACTGTAATAATTGGTTGTAGCTTACTTTTGTAACAGCAACAAGAATGTTAGTAAATTAGTCTAATATAGGGTTAGGAAAGGTTAGTAAATAGCTTGAGCTATAATATTTAAGGTTTGTGCTCATCAATCAATCAAGTATAAGGTCTAGATCAGTTTCTTTAGGGCTAATGGAGTCACTTTTTTGCAGCATCAATCTTGAAGGAAATAAATGATAGTGTGTGAACTAAGGACAAGAGGGATGATGGTTGAGGTGTTGGTAACCCAAGGCCTAAATCAACAAACCCTAGAAGGAAAAAGACTACTAGGAAGTAGGCAACCCTAGGCCCTAGTGGTTTTCCTTCTCCTTTAGCTCAAGCTTGAAGTAAATAAGGGATTGATGAAGAAAATGATGCTAGAGTGCTACAATGGTAGGGCTCTAGCACATGCTTCAAAGGGTAGGTTTTCTAGCAAAATCTAGTAGGTGAAAATCTATTGAGACAAGGAAAATAACATGTGCTTGATCTCCTAGGGTTTTAAGATAAAAAATTCATAATCTTAGTAAAATGCAAAGTAAAGATACTATAACTATTTAAAGGAAAGAATAATTGCAGAAATTCACTTACATTCACCAAGAATAATCTAGCAAATACCCTAGTTGAAGACTTTCCACCAAGAAAATTCCACAAAACACCAAGATAAGCCTCCTCCAAGAGTTGTGCACCATTTAATTTCAGCCAATAAGCCTTCAAGAGGTAGAAGTTCAGACCTCACTTGTGTGAGTTAAAGAATGATGATAAAATACAAGGGATAAATCCCTTATTTATGCAATCCAAATGACCTTTAATTACAAAATTAGGTCAAAAAGGATGACATGGCCAGTTACATCAAATATCCATTTTTTACATAAAATTGTCAAATAAAACCTTAATTTTATCTTTTTAGGGTGACGTCTTTCCCCTCCTAGGGTGACGTCTTTCCCCTCCTGGGGTGATGTTAGCCTTCTTGTTGCAGCGTTAACCCTCCAAGTGAAACGTTGGGGCTCAAAACCCCTCAGGACTTCCACACGTGCCAACCAAAGCCGTCCTCAAGATGGATACCTCAAATGGGTGACGTCAAGGCTCTGAATGATGATGTAAAGGGCCTTCAAGGGAGAACATCATTGTGGGAGGCAAAGATCCACCTGGGTCCAGGCCTTACAATATGTATTTGGTGGAACATCCTCCTCTCTCTTCGGTGCAAGCCTCTGGTATATATTTTTCCCTGGATGGGGTCTCAGCATCCATCTGGTGGGATTTTATCCCTATGGAGGTCTGATCTAATCATCTACCCATATGTACCTATCTGTTGGGCGTGGTCCTTCAGCATCAAAAAGTACGCCCTCCATGGGATCATAAGTTAGAGGGATCATAGCAATGTCCATCACATCTAATAATCAATTTACCCAAACATGTGCAAAAACCCTCCTTTCCCAAACAAGTTCTCAAAGACATTATGTTATTCTACAAGCCAGGTTTCGAGAGGGTTTCAGGATGTTCTATTGGGCTAATTATCCTTAGATGTGGGATGTTTCTAGGTGAATACCAATGTAGGTCATTTAAGTGCATGAAATGTTATGGGGATGTTTGGGCAAGGGGTAAAGTGATGACAGGGAAATGTAGGGATTACCTGTGGGTGCCTTTGAAGAGGGTGAGTTTCACCTTGTCATGGACGCAAATGTTTTCTAGACCATTCAATGCATTTTTACTTTTTTATCTTATTTCTTTTTCTTTCAAGAGAATAGCTGGGGGAAACTACCCTGGCGCAGTGACCAATGGTGACAATGTTACCCACAAACATTTAATGGAGATGAGAAGGTTGTCTCATGATGAGAACCCATTTCTCTTGGCTATGCTACCAAGAGCCAATACCCTGGCGTGGTGACCAGCTAAATAGTAGTGTCATACCGCTACATTCCCATGGACCTAATAGAATGGCTCGTGATGAGACCCCCTATCCTCCAACTATTTCTTGAGTTTATTCATTTTGTGGAGCCTTCCTTTTTCTTACTGATAAGATTTTTGTTGCTTTCTCAGGGATCCCTAGAAGAAGCATTTGAAGGTTTTGATCTTTTGGATTTTATCTTTTGCTAGCTAATTTTACCCTCTATTCCTTTATCCTCTTCTTCCCACAAGGAAAGGTACAACCCTTTTCTAGCTTGGAAAACCCAATGCCTGAACCAATGCAGGGGATATATAAAATGGAAGATGATGAAAAGTGATAAGTATGATGGGAATGGACGATGACCTTTCATGAACCCACCCAATGGAAACTCACTCCTAAGGGAACCAACTTTCTAGGGAGTTTTGTCACCCCCCCAGGTACGGACAAGTCAAAGGGCATAAATTCCAAGCACACATCATGAAGAAAAAGAGAATTAAATGCAAATATTCAAATGTTTTGAGAATCAGAGTGACACATACAATGATACCCGGACTCATTACCTCATGGAGAAAAACTCACTGCTACTTAAGGACCAGGCTGATGGAATGGATGTTGCTGTTGCTGATAGGATGGAGGCACTTCATGAAGAAGGATGGACCCTCCAGGGTGAGGCTCAAGTCAACGTGGCTCTTGGTACTCCATGTATAGGACCTATGGGCCTCAAGACATAATCTCCTTAGTTATTCCTAGGCTAGGGGATAACAATAACCAAAGCGAGGTTTGCAGGGATCAAACCCATGACCTCCTCTATGCTAAAAATATTCCTTAACCATCTCACCAAAGGCATATCTTGTTAAGGCATGCGAATAGACAAATATTTAATGTCGAACAACAATTTTGAATGGATTTTAAGTGGCCCACGATGTATTTAATGGGTGTGTGGACCGAGACAAGGACACACACAGACAATTTCAAAGTACTATGTCTCAAATTTCATGCTCGAGGGTAATTGTACATGGAGGATGCACTGTAATGCATGGCACAGGGTTCCAACATAGAATTTTATGAATTTTATACTCATTTTTCTCAAAAATTCACAAGCAATTCGATGGTATACTATGTTTTTTAGTTTTAGCAATGTGTAAAAAGGTCATTGTAAAACACAATCATTTAAGCATTAATAAAGAGGTCTCTATTGGAAGTGGGCTCGGAGATGTAGCCCAAATTGGGTGAACTTCGTTATCAAACTTGTGTATGTGATTTCAATATTGTTGTTCTATTTCCGCTCAGTTATTTGCAAGTTATTTATCATTAAAGTGTATTGGATAGGTAAGTTAATTCACATGTAATTTGCAACTAGTCAAACGATCATTATTATTTTTGAATATAAAGTAGATGTTTATATGTATTAAATATTAATTAGCATCTAAGGATTTTTCGAATCAAGTTGGTATCAGAGCTAGTTTGACATGCATTGCAAGTGAATGCTTACAAGAGCTAAATTCAAACTTGGTAAAGGCAAGATTTCAAGTTATAAGTTTGAAATTGAAAGGAGACTTCGTAAGCATAAGATGGCTTCCGAAGGAAGGGAAGGAGAATATACTCCCATGAGTCCTGAATAAATAATGGATACACTTTGCTCGATGAGAAAAATAATATATGATTTGCAGTGAAGAATCTAAAATCCCACAAGCGAAGAATCTTCGGTAAGAGCAGAAGGAGGAGGTGAAGGTGGTGGAACTTTGAAGCCTTCTTCACCATCCTCATCATCATCTTCCACTAGGGAAAGTGAACATTCTTCTCATTAAGAGAATCCTAATAAGAAGTTTTCTCATAGTCATAATTTTCCTTTATTAAAGTTCGATGTTAAGTTTGAATTGTCAATCTATGATGGATAATTGAATGCAGAAAGGTTGGACAAATGGATGAAGCAAATAGACATATATTGAACGGTACAAAATATCATGGATGACACTCCAAAGATACAATTAGCTTCTCTTCGACTAAGTTGGCACAAGATGCAAGTTGATCTTGTTCAAAAGAGTAAAGTAATCTCTTCTTGGGATAAATTTGCTAAGGCTATAAGAAAATAATGCTATCAACTAGCTTATACACAAATGATAATTATAGAATGGCAACATGTAAGACAAGGTAAATGCCAAAACATTCAAGCATATACATAAGAATTAAAAAATAAGCAATTGTCCTTATGGATTCTGTTGTATACTCGTGAAACTCTTCTAAAGTATATTGGTGGCATGCACTCATATATTCATCACACTATCTTAATGGTTAACCCTACTAAAATTGGCAAAGTGTCAGTACAAGCTACTCATCTGGAGGCTAGTAAGGGTAAGCATGTGATTGAAGATAAGAAGCCATAAAAGTTCAAAAATAAATCGAAAGTAAAATGGAAGAGTAAGAAATCAGCTACGGTAAAACAAGATGAAGACAAACCTACATGTTCTCACTATAAAAGAAAGGGACACGAGGAATCACAGTATTGGAAGCTGCATCCAAAATTACTACCAAAAAAACAGTAGAATAAGGGGAAACAAAATATCGTTGCATCAACTCAACAGATTCTGGTATTAGATTTAGAAAATGAATCTAAGATCATCGAAATAGGAAGAAAAGGTATATCTACTATTGAATTTAATTCTTCAGTTCAATCTGCCAAATTGGAATGTTTTATTGATTAAAATAAAAGAAGAGAGATATTTCATGATAGGGTTATAGTCAAGCATATAAAGGTAGATACTTTGTTTGAAAATGGATCTCAAGTTAACTTAATATCTAAATAAATTGTTAAAAAATTGGGTTTTAAGATGACACCTCATAAAAAAATCCATATCCATCAGGTTGGGTGTGTGAAGATGCTAAGTTGTAGGTGATGAAATAGTGTAAGATCAGATTTGCAATTACAACTAAGTTCTTTGATGAGGTCAAGCTAGATGTTGTACCTCTTGACATTTGCGATATTTTCTTGGGTATTCCATATCTATTTGAAAGGAAGGATATATTTTATTGTGAAGAAAATATTATCACCTTTTCAAAGACGGGATTGAATATATTGTCAGAGCTCATTGAATAAAAAATAATGTTTCTCTAGTGAGCACAGGAAAAATAAAGAGACTCATGAGTGCAAGAAATATTTTTTTCTCGTCGTAGTGAAATAGAAAGAAGAAGATATATTGGATTCTTTATGAGGTTGTGATCCAAATCATAAATAGGATTTTCTTAAAATCATATCTAATTATGTTGAGTTATTTCAGGAACCTACAGGGTTGCCTCTTAAGAGGTAGGTTGAACATGAAATCTATTTTCAGGAGGGTGCTCCTCTTTCTAAAATTAGTATGTATAGATCATCAGTACTAGAGAATGCAGAGATCAAGAAGGAAGTTCAAAAATTGCTCGATAAAGGAATTATAAGGCCAAGTTCCTCTCCATTTGGTTCTCCTACTGTGCTAGTTCCAAAAAAAGATGGCACACAGAGGATGTGTATTGACTTTAGAGCCTTGAACAATATTATGCTAAAGAACTATTATCCTCTTCCCAGAAATGATGATTTATTGGATTAGTTAAAGAATGTTGTTTGTTTCATTAAGTTGGACTTGAGAAGTGGTTACCATCAGATCATAATTGCAGAAAGTGATGCATGGAAAACTACTTTCAACACAAAGAAGGGGTTATTCAAATGATTACTTATTCCATTTGGGTTATGCCATGCACCTGCGACATTTATGACGGTAAGAAATGATGTGTTCATGACATACATAGATGATTTTTTCATTGTCTACTTAGATGATACATTTATTTTTAGTCAAAGATGGGAATATCACATGATGCATGTCAAGACAGTTTTTGAACTCTTGAAAATGGAGAAGTTGTATATGAATATGTCTAAATGTGAATTTGGAAAAACCTTTCTGGTGTATTTGGGTTACATTGTAGGGAATGGTAAGCTAAAGATAGATCCTGCAAAGGTAGAAGTTATTGTGAATTGGCCCAAGCCAACTACTTCCACAGAAGTCAAGAGCTCCTTAGAAATAGTACAATACTAGAGGAAATTCGTTGCAAATTACTCTTTTATTGCATCTCATGTACATGCACTAACAAGTGTAAAATAGGTCTTTCAATGGGGAGGCAAGCAACAAAAAACCTTCGAGACATTGAAGGGAAAAACAAGCACCACACCAATTTTGTCTCTTCCATATTTACAACAGCCATTTGAGATTCAAATAGATGCAAGAAAATATGCCATGGGAGTAGCATTGATGCAACGAGGTAAACCTATATGTTATCATTCTAAGATGTTCACTCAATATTTGATTAACTATCCAACATATGACAAGGAATTGTATGCGTTGGTACAAAGTGAGAAGAAATGGAAGAATTACTTAATGGGAAAGGAGACAATAATTCATATAGATCATCAACCATTACAATATTTGCAGTCAGAGACCAAGCTACTATAGTCACAACATTTTAGGTGGATGGGTTTCTTACAAAAAATTCATTTGGTAATCAAGTATAAGAAAGGTATTCATAATATGGTTCAGATATATTGCCAAGACCATTGATCAATGTATCTACAATACTAAGGTATAATCCTTTAGCTCATGAAAGTTTATGTTGAACAATATGCTAAGGAAAATAATTTTAAAGACATATATATGGCTTTGATTCATGGAAATCAAAAATTACATTATCATGTGCATGACAACTTATTATATCATCTTGGAAATATTTGTATACCCAAACTTGAAAGATTAAATGTAATTAGAGAAACTCATACATCTCTCATTTATGGTCATTTTGGGGTTGGTAAGATAATCGCACAGTTGCAGAGATAATTTTATCGGCCTTGTATGAATGAGACAATTTCCAAGTATATCAAAGGGTGTGTTATGTGTGCCATAAGCAAGCCCAGCAAAAAAAAGTTGGGATTATATACGCCTCTTCCAATACCTTCTCAACCATGGGAAAGTATCTCCATGGATTTTGTCAGGGGTTTTCTAATGTCCAGGACATGTTGTGATTATTTATATGTTTTCGTGGATAGACTCAATAAGATGTTTATATTAATTCCATGTAATAAACATATCACAACTGAACATGCAACATAGATGTTCTTTGCTAATGTATGGGTTCATTTTGGGCTACCTACATCTATTATATTAGATCGAGACTCTCACTTTTTGGGAAATTTTTGGTCTCATTTATGGGAGACAAAGGACACAAATTTAAATAAGAGAAAACCTTTTCATCTACAGACAGATGGACAAACAGAGGTAGTAAAAGGAATAATTGTACATATAATTTGAGGATACTGCATCAAGCATCCTAATTTATGGGATGAAATTAAGTTTACCTATGTACAACATTCCTATTATCATGCCATGCATTTTTCTAATCAAAAAACTCCTTTTGAGGTACATTTGGGGTACTTACCTAAATCACCTATGGAATTTTCTTTTGGAGAAGAAATTAAAGAAGATGGACAAGATGATACAAATTAAGATAAAATGTTCATTTAGATGATCCATCATGTACATCAAGTAGTACAGGAACAATTGGAGAAAATCCAAGCCAAGTACAAGGCTAGGCATGACAAACATCGGGTTGATCATTAATTTCAAGTCAATGATCTAGTATGGTTACATATCAACAAGGAAAAAATGAAGGGTGAAGGTAAAAATCTAAGGCCAATCTAATATGTTCCACTCAAGATCTTAGAAAGAATTGGTACTAATGCCTTTGGTTTATATCTACTAGCCTACATGCAAATGTATTCAATGGTAAATGTTGCGAATTTGAAGCTTTATGAGCCTCCTATGATTATGGATGAAGATGAAAGTATTCAAGTTCCAACAATTGATGATTTTTCTCGAGAATGTTTAGACGAGCTACACGAAGATGTTATTCTCAACAAAAGAATAAGGACTTCACAGTGAGGTGATGTGGAACATCTTCGAGTTCGTCTTAAAGGGATAAAAACAAGTAAATCAAAGTGGATTGATATTAGGAAGGTGAGGGAGCTTTACCCTCACTTAGTTGATGATTAATAAAAAAAAATGGTTGTCCAAAAGGTTTCCAATGAGGAGGAATGATCTAGGAGGATCTAGGAATGCTCATAGAGGTCTAGGAGGATCCAGAACACTCATAAAGATCTAGAAGGATTCATAAATGCTCAAAAATTTATCTTCTCAAATGATCCTTAAAACTACATCAATGCATATATATCGGAAATATCTTTCGAACAACACAAAAATCTCCTCAAATGGAGTTCGTGTGAAAAAGTTATGGATGGTCAAAGTTCAGGTCAAACTAGGAAAAAAGTCAAAGTCAAAGGAGGTCAAGGTGGCACATGTTACCCTTTTATCGTGTGTCGACACATGGCAGAGATAGACCATTGAAAGGTTTCCATGTGGTAGCCTCCCATTGTCCATTAATGGGTAAGGTTGTTTACAATTAGTTGGAGCTCGAAGGATTGAACCTGGGTCTCCCGCCAAACAACCCAAAGACCTAACCAATACACCACACATTTGTTTCTTAATCATAGATGGCACCATCATTATTTAAAGTTGTTATGTTGCATATTCGGCGAAGGAAAAGGACCAAGGGATTATCCCTTGACCCATAATATATGATCATATGGCATCCAACATAACCAAGTTATATTCCATGGAGGCACTAACGAATATTCCAACAAACTATACCATATATACAATATAACTCCAAACTATATAACAACCGTAAATTATAAAAAAATTGAGATTCATGGGATCGAACCTATGACCTCCTCTATGCTAAACATATTCCTTAACCGTTGTACCAAAGTTTCCTCTTGTTAAGGCATTCCCACGAACACATATCTAATGTCGACCAACAGTTCTTGATGGAAGTTAAGGGGCTCATAGCCTATTTAATGGGTGTGTGGACCGAGAAAAACACACACACACACATAATTGCAAATTACAGTGTCTCGAATTTCATGTCCGAGGGTAATTAGACTTGGAGGTTTCACCGTAATGCGTGCCACATGGTTCCAACACAACATTTTATGAAATTCATACTCATTTTTCTCGAAATTTCACAAGGAATTCGATGGTATACTTTGTTTTTGAGTTTGACCAATGTGTAAAACGTTCATTGTAAAACACAAGCATTTGAGCATTAATAAAGAGGTCTCTATTGGAAGTGGACCCGAAGTGGTAGCCCAAATTGGGTAAACTCCATTATCAAAATTGTGTATGTGATTTCAATATTGTTGTTTTATTTCCACTCATTTATTTGCAAGTTATTTATAATTAAATTGTATTGGATAGATAATTTAATATAGATTTAATTTGCAACTAGTCAAGCGATCATTATTATTTTTTAATATCAAGTAGATGTTTATATGTATTAAATATTAATTAGCATCTAAGGATTTTTCAGATCAACTGTTCACATGAAAGGATACTTTCTTCAACAAAGAAATCATAACCTTATTCCTTTGTAGGAATTGAAACAACATTGTGATAAATATCAAAACCACTAGAAGAAAAAGATCTTGAAAATGTGCACAAATTATGGCTTAGATTGTTTCCTAATCATCGATTATAATTCCACTTGGGTTTTTAAATATAAGAATTATTTCATAGACAAGTTTCCATTTTAAGCAGTAAAAGTACATTTTCATAGAATTGTATTCCTCCATCAATCCATGTTGATATATGTCTTCATCTTAGCCACCTTGGCTCCAGATTCTCAAAAGAAAAAAATTTATTTTTAACTTCCCAAAAACAAGTTTGTTTTGCACGATTAAAAAAATATTCTTCTAATTCCTTTGATTTGTAAATGAGTTGTATGAGTTGATACTTTTTATCTCTACAACTTTGTGCATTTATTCACCATTAACCCCTAAAAAACATGATTTTCCTATGATCAACTTCCCACCAAAATTCCAACTTGAGTTCCCTACAACATAGAGACGGGATTCAATCCCCATGAAATTACTTGAATGCATTCCTAAAAATCTAAAAAGTCTTTTATATTATAAGGTAAAGTGGATGCAACCTATGAGGCAAGGTGGATGCAAATTAGATGCTAGTAGAGGAGGCCTTATGCAAGTTTTCATAGAAATTATACAAATGTGATGTATTAACTATCACATAACCATTTGGTTTATTGGTTGACCAAGGTGTACATTATCGATGAATCCCTAAAAGATTCTCGCTAAATTTAATATCCAAATCTTTTAACAAGTGTTATAGTATGAGACTAGATTTCTCACTATCTTGACCACCATCCCTATATATCCACCTTGTTCAAAGTCTTCACCAATAATTTATTTGAATATTGATAAGGGTTGGGAGACATATAGTCCCAAAACTATATTATGCAAGAATCACATAGAGCAAATGGACCCTACCTATTATCAATAATAGAAGAAGAAATCAATGGAGCTAGTCCACAAACCATTCCTTGTAGAAGAAGTAATCAATGGAGCTAGTCCAAAAACCATTCCTTGTCCTTCCTCTTGGGTAGTTATTTGATATTCCCCTTGCCAATAACTATGTAATAATGGTCTAAGTCAAAAACTAGTAACTTTGGTTTTTTTAAAAACAAAATATAAGGATTAATCTTCCATTAGGAATGCACTCAAAGTCAATGATCTTCCAAGTGTTTGTTAATGATTTTTCTTGTATCCATTGTTTTTCCCTTCCTTCCACCTCCAAATATTAGACCTTGTTATTTTTTGCAATTTCCTTGAAAAATCATTAATAATTTCCTAAGTCTACTTTGCCAAAAATATTTTTTAAGAATTTTTCTCCACATTTCGCTTGGTTTTTCCATGCAAATGTGGATTTCTTTGTATTTCCCTTCCCTTTGCACAAATTTGGTGTGGATGACGAGGTATCCACCATAAATATTTTCCTCCACATACCCTATCTCCACATCCTGCATCACATTCATGTGCAAATGCGGAATTCTTCCACCATCCTCCACTTCACCACTTCCCACACTTTGTATCCCGCATGTGTTTTTCATGTGGATGCAAAGAATCTCATTCTCTCGTCCATTTACCCACATCCCACCTTCTACCTCTACTTAAATTTTTAGGTATGGATGTGGAGGGTTATGGTGCACTCCATTTCATTGTATATGTTCCTTCCCCCTTTTGTGTCTAAGTTTAGAAAACAAGTGGCTACTTTTAAAGGTTGCAAGTTGCCTCATCATTATAGAAAACATCAATGATGAAAGAAGGGAACTAAAGTTGTTTATGGTTAATAAAGTCACTAAGCATACACTGATGTGTTAACCTTGAAATTACAAATAAAACATTAAACGTATGTAGGAATTTATCCATATTTTGGGAATATAGAGGATTGGGACAAGTCAAAAACATGGTGTGTGAAAGGAAACTTGAGCCTTTTTGTGCAGAAACCATCAACTCATTACCTTGAGAAAGTAATTATTTCCATTGGCCTATGGTGTATAAGTGGTATTCAAAATTACAAGAAGAAGAAAGAAGTAACAATAAAATATGGACTTCAAGGTTGGCCAAAGTTAGTTGCATGATAGAAGATTTTGATTTCTGGGAATTGGTGCGCTAACAGGTTTGATTCAAAACATAGGATTGTAAATATTACAGAAAAGGCGAAGAATTTAGTTCCCCTTACTTCCTTGATGTTCAAAAGGATTATCTACCTCCCTAAAGAAATAAGGATCTTCAGGCTTCCCCAGGATGATATTTTTTTAATTCACAACAAGGTGGTATTGAACTTTTGAGAGATCATCATGCACAACCCTTGACAAAAAATTATTTGACTTACTATATTGAAGTATGTGAATTGGATGAGCTTTACTGTAAATTTTCCTGGCTTGTTTCCTAGGTGATTGGCTAGGATACTGTTGGCACAAGGGTAGACCCAGGGTTCAATGCTCTAATAGCGCACCAATAAGCCCTAACTATTGGCCCTTTCGGAAACACCTGCAAAGAAGATGCAATCTCACCCGAAGTAGCTATAGGGGGTTGCAGGACACAGGTGTCTACAACCATAGGAAGTGCATAGTGGGTTCAAAGCAACAGCACACAACAACCTAGTATTATTTATCTTCCTTTAAGTCTATTGCGCAAGTTATATCTTAGATCTAACACAATATCACAATAGCAACATATCAAATGACAAAGAACACAACATCAATCACACATAACACAAGATATACGTGGTTCACCCTCTCTCTAGGGCTACGTCCACAAAACTATGCTTTATAATATATTAGGTGAAAGCATATAGTTCTTATCTGTGCTCTTGGCTTGTAGATCTCTCTCTCTCTCTCTTCTCTTCTCTATGTCCCCTCCCTATGCACCCAGCTGCAGGGTTGATCTTCGGACCCAGCTGAAGATATTACAATACATACTACTCACACAATACAGTACTTTTCTCTCAACAAAAATCTCTCCTCATAACATAATCGAACCCATCCCAGGTCCTCTTGACCTTTATTTATACATTACAATAGCTCACTGATAACCTTAGGCTGAGACCTAGGTGTCAAAACCCTAAATGCCAAAACCCTAGGTCAACTTGACATGCATTTTCAGGGCTTCGCCAGCCTATCTCTCCTTCTTTCTCCCGCGGTGCTCCAAAGTACTCATTGACATATTCTTTCACTTGCTAAGTTTTCCATGATCCATATATCTTGTTGATCTTTCATCCTCGATCTCCTCGTCCAACGGATTGCTTTCTGTTACTTCGCTCTGACTTTTCTGCTCTTTTTCTCACTTCAACCTAGTATCAGTCACTATGTCTTTCGTCCAGTTCACATTTTGCCTTTTCTTCCTTGATCTTCACGTGCTTACAAAACCAGGGGACAATAGGCCCCCAACACTCACATGTGACTCATCTCGAGGCACTTCAGGTCTAAATCTTCTATTTCACTTTGATTTCATACTGCGTAGGGCAACCTGTGCTTTCTTCTTTGTCCCTCCCTACTATGTGAAAACTGTAGTCTGGTACCCAGTTTCAACCGCACTTGGTACCTAGACCCTCTTCCTTATGTTTTTACTGAGAGTTGCGAGGCAGTTGACTTTCATAATACAATTTTAACTGGATCCTGTTCACTAAACCTTCTTTCCATTCTCCATTCAAAGTCTTCAATTGTGCATCTCCTCCTTCTGCAACATAGGCAACCTCATATGGCCCAATCCAATGTGTTCTAAACTTCCCTGGATGCTTCATGAACTTACTATCATGTACCAATACCAGATCTCCTTGCTTGAAGGATTTCTTCTTGATGTGCCTGTCATGGTAGGCCTTTTCTCTTTCCTTTTGTACCTGCTGGTGAAATCCTACAATAAATATGTCTTCTTCCAGTTCAACCAACTGCATAAGCCTCTCTTGCACAGCGCCAATATCATCCATGTCTGTAAAGGATGCAATTCTGAGACTAGGAACCAAATATTCCATGGGCACAACTGCTTCCAGGCCATAAACTAGCTTAAAGGGAGTCTGCATGGTCAACTTCTTGCAAGTGGTTCTATAGGCCCATAACACTGCTGGTACTCTCAAATCCCAATCATCCCTGTTCACACTGCATATCTTCATCAGCATTGTCTCCAATATCTTATTGAATTCTTTGACCGTCCCGTTCACTTGTGGATGGTATGGTGTGCTCTTCTAATGGTGAACTTTGAATTCTTGGGTCAAAGCTTCAATGGTCTTATTAATAAAATGTTTTCCTTGATCACTCATTAGGGTCTTTGGGCATCCAAACCTAGTTATGATATCATCAAATATGAAGCATGCAGCTGTAGTTACACTACAGTCTTTGACTGCTCTTGCTTCGGCCCATCTGGTCAAGTGTTTTGTCGTAGTGATGATGTAGTGGGCTCCTGTACACTTTCCTAGTGGGTTGATAGGTCCCACAAATTAATGGCCCGTTTCTCAAATGCCTGTAAGTTCAACTATGGMTATAAARGCATCTCATCTCTTCTGAATGGTTTCCAAACTCTCTGGCATACATMTCAAGATTGATAGTATTCCTTAGCATCTTTGTGTAAATTAGGCCACCAGAGGCCATCTCTAAGAACCTTCTACGTTGTTGCTTTTTCTGCATAGTGTCTTCTTGTGATGCCTTCATGTGATTTTGCCAAGATCAGTGGTCTTTCTGCCTCCATAACACATCTTCTTAGGATCTCATCAGATCCCATCTTGTAGAGTTGTCCAACTATAAGTGAAAAATATGCAGCGCACACTACTAGCTATTTCTTTTGAATGATTTTATAGTCACTAGGCGCCATTCCTATAGATAGGAACTGTACTATCTCTGTGAAGTGATCATCAACTCTTTTGATGGCTAGAAGTTGTGCATCTATTAGTGTATCCTCCAAGATAGTTGGTTCCTCTCCATGTTCCAACCTAGACAAGTGGTCAGGTCCCTTTTTCATTCTCCCCTGCTTGACCACGATCTCAAAATCATATTCCTGGAATAACATAAGCCATCTGCATATTCTTCCCCCCAACACTCACTTGTTGACTAGGTATTTCAGCGCAAATTGATCAGTGAACATCTTAAAATGTCCTCCCAATAAGTAGTGTCGAAATTTCTGCAGTGCATACACCATGGCTAACCCTTCTCTTTCAGTGGTGGTGTAATTTATCTCAGTTGTAGACAGTTTCCTGCTATAAAAGGATAACAGATGGTCAATATCTCCTTCTCTTGGTTGTTCTATCACTTCTCCTAATGCAATAGAGGATGCATCGACATGCACATGAAACTCCTTATTCCAATCTGGGAAAACTAGAATAGGCGCAGTAACCATTTTCCGTTTCAGTGTGTCGAAGCTCTTCTGGCATTATTCTGTCCATTGAAAATGAAAATCCTTCTTCAAAAGCTTCTCCATGGGTGTTGTGATCTGTTCATAGCCCTTAATGTAATTTCTGTAGTATCCAGTATGTCCCATTGCAGTGCGCAGCTGTCTGACTAAAGTGGGAGGGGGTAAATCAACAATAATGGCAATCTTAGATGGATCTACCAGCAATCCCTTCTTACACGCAATTTGGCCTAGCAACACTCCAAAGGGTGAAAAGAAGATGCACTTATTCAGATTTAGGGAAATCTGACATTGTCTGCACTTATCCAAAATTAGTCTTAAACATTCAATATGATTTTGCAATAAGCTAAAAACAATCCAATCATCAAAATATGCTTCCAAATATTTGTGTAAAAACTCTTTGAATTCTTCGACCACCACCCTGGAAAATATGGTTGGTTCATTCTTCAATCCAAATGACATCACTGTATACTGGTAGGAACCCCATTCTGTTGCAAATGTGGTATTATGGTGATCTTCCTTGGCAATCCTGATCTGATGGTATCCTGAAAATCCATCTGTGAAGGAGTAAACCTCATGTCCTCCAACATTGTCCAACACTTCGTCAGTGAACGGTGTAGGAAAGGGATCATGTAAGCATGCATCATTCATTTTCCTAAGATCTACATAGATCCCGATCTATCCTGTCTTCTTGTCTTGGACCACCATAGTGCTAATCCATTCTGACTCTTCAACAGGTTCTATGATTCATGCTTCCAGCATTTTGTCGAGCTCAATCTTGACTTTCTCTTTATATTTAGGATTCAATATATAGGGTCTTTGCTTGACTGGCCTTGCATCTAGTTTCAATGGGATCTTCATCTCACCCATGGGCCCTTTAATACCCTTCACATCAGTGAACTTGGTTGGAAACAAGTCCTGATATTCATGCAGTAACTCTGTGATCTTGTCAATGGTGGCAGCATCCCAATAATCTCCAACGTTTGCAAACTTCAGTGTTTGTTCTGTTCCAATGTTGACTTTATTGATTTTAAATGGTTGTCCAATAAAAGGTAGCTCAACTCTTGGTCCTTCTATGTCTCTCTGTCCTTCTTTTTCTGTGATGTTCACATTTCTCGGGTCATCGTCTTCATCAACATTGATATTGTAGCAACCTTGCAATTTCTGAAGAGGCGCAGTCCATTCATCCTTTTCTTGCTCCACAGGGAGGCTAGGTGCCTCCTAAAACAAATTCTACCTTATGACTTGCTATAGAGGTAAAACCCCCGATGGACTACACTAGGTTTCTAAAGTGCAGGCAAAGCTAACCGTCTAAAGTCTCCTACTTTTAACAACTATCATGACATTACCCCACATTCATATATAAAATACAAATTATAGGAATCTGATAGGCTTACCTTAAACTCCACATTTGGTGTCGATCCCTTTGCACTCAGTTTTTTCTCGAATGCAGATATCCTCCCAAGGACAACCTGCATTCACCAAAAGACAAACAATAAACTACGAGCATGCATTCTATATATTGATTAGTGGGTTAGATATCATGACAAAAATGTAAATAAATCATAAAGATTGAAGACATCATTTGGTGGGACGAAAAAAGTACTTCTTTATATTAATCTCACAAAGTAGCTTACAATATGAGAGTAACTCTTCACCAAGCTCTAACTTCTCCCACATATATTTATCCTCTTCAGTTCTCTCTAGGGAAATGGCATATGCTTGCAATGGAGGAAAAAGGGTTGGAATAAGGAATTTTGGCTCTAACTCACTATGTGGTTGCAAATAATTGGGGCAAGGGGGAATACTAAAATGAGCAGAGTTTCTATACTCTCATGCTTCTTGTAGGAATGGGACCCCAACACCTTCTATTATATGCCAAAAAGATATTTATTCGGTTGGGTGACCGATTATGGGCGGTCAATTGGTTAGGAAACTACCCAAAAACCTGTATCCCCTTGCAAATTTTTATTTTTTGCAATTTTTTTGAGTATACGTGGGTTGTAATGGTGCATATATCATATGTACATGATCTATAGAGGTGCATCAAGAATGTGTATGTGGGCAGTAGTGGTGCAGGGTACGTACATCTTCAAAAATATGGTTTTTAAGAAGAGTTGTTCAGTGATGGCTTGGCAAAAATAGCAAGTAAGATAGCCTGATGCCAGGTATGCATGTATGGTGAAATTTAGGGTTATAACATATGCCCCCTAATGTGTGAGGTCAGAAGAGAATCTGATGGCTGAAATACATTACAAATCTTCACCAATGTACGAAGCGAGTGAGCCTGGGACCAGAGTTCGAGAGGTGCCATCTACAAAATAATAATTGTCTCACCAAGGCGGGCATACCCATGCTCAAGATGAAATAAAATCATGGGTTCCAATCAAATAAACTGAATATTCATGTCATATAACTATATAAAGTGTAGCCGCGAGCAATACACAGTGGATCTACATCTCAAAATCAAAATATATACCTGTATAGTATCCATCTTCAAGAAGCTAATGACGCTTGATGGTTAGAGATGAGGCCTTCAGAGCTCAATAAACAACTTCAAGATATTCAAAACTTGGGTAGGAGTGTAATATGAGTGTATGACTTCACTACCCAAAGGTCTTCGACAACTCATCGAGAACAAACAAGAGGATCTCGATGATCAGGCAGAGAACTTCATTGATTTTGAACAAGGACTTGATTGGACTTTCGGGATGGCCTGGCATGAAATCAAGAGACAAACTGTATAAGGGCCGACTCAATTTGGGTAATACTTCCCTTGGATAATAGCATGACAAATGATGAGACTCAGGCAGTATGGCATTGACATAATTTCACGATGCAGGAGGCAACACAAACTCTCC
Source organism: Picea mariana (assembly GCA_032191745.1). Classification (NCBI taxonomy): domain Eukaryota; kingdom Viridiplantae; phylum Streptophyta; class Pinopsida; order Pinales; family Pinaceae; genus Picea; species Picea mariana. Next base: position 120,199 of record JASDQU010107599.1, read on the forward strand.
ATGTGTTTGGAAGAATAACCAAACGAAGGAGGACACAGCTCTATGTAGCGAGAACAGCTTCCTAAGGTCATATTATATCCTAGAGCTTGACAAACAAATGGAAGGATGTTCTTTGTCCAGGGGTGACTCATTGTGTTTCCATACAAAGAAAATACTTTTCCCTTCCTCCTTTTGGGGTATATTTTTTTTTTTTTTGTCTTTTTCAATAATTTTGGAAAGCTTGAAAAATAATAAAAGAATGCTATGTTACAAAGGAGGAACGAGTGTTGCAATCATGCTAGTTCCAGGTGCAAGGAACACACTGATGCTCAGAGCAAGGATACATATCCAGGAAAAGGACACTTGAGGAAAATTCCTCCATGGGTCAAGGTGTCAAGACGCAGAGGCAAAGTGCTACAAGGCTTGCGTATAAGGAATGCTTCAGATGGTTTAGTTGAGAGAAACATGGAGCCGGCATTAGGCCAGAGACACATGGATGCAAATGTGATTAATAAGACACAATGATAACGTCCTTTGATGTAATTTTAACGATCCTGGAGAAGGTAAGCTCGACAGTTTTTCATTTTTAGAGAGTCTGGAAAAGCGTAAAAGAAGACTCCACTGGGGTACCTTTTTCGAAGGTAGTCTAGTCGGTTTGAAAAAGGGGTAAACTAGCACTGAAAAGATGTCTATTCAAAACCATTTTAACGAGTGTGACAAAGACAATAACACTCGACAATATTTTAAATTTTAAGGAGTCTGAAAAGATCTTAACTATAGACTCATTGCCTTTTTATAGATTTAGTCTCCCTAGCTCGAAAAAGTGAAATTTACAGAGGAGAACTCTCTCAATGAGACGAATCTCCTGAGGTGTACCTTTTTCCTCCTTAATATACAGGCTGGAAAAAGGGGTAAACTCATGCCAGTAGATGTTTTTTTGAATCAATTAACGAGTGTGAAAGAACAAGATCACTCGGCGATCTTTTTACTTTTAAGGAGTCTGAAAAGAGATTAACTATGGACTCCGTAGGGGATGTTCTTCTAGGCCAGTTTAATGAGTGTGAATAAACAAGGTCACTCGACTATATTTTCAATTTTAGGGAGTCTGAAAAGATCTTAACTATGGACTCCGTGGGGGTTCATTTTTCGTAAATTTAGTCCCTTAGGCCCGAAAAAGGGTTAAAATTATACCTGAGAATACTCTTCTAGCGAACCGGAGTTCCTAGAGTATACCTTTGTTTGTGCAATTGACCATCTGGACCGAAAAATGGGTAAACTACCGTCGAACAGACGTGCCTTCAAGTTTTAGTTTGGCGAGCGTGAAGGACAACAAGATCGCTCGACAATATTTTCATGTTTATAGAGTCTAAAAATAGCTTAAAGAAGACTCTAGGGGGCTATGACTCATGTATTCAACTGGTTCAAGTAGAGCCCATTGTTAGGCTTAGACCAAGAGTCTCTTCGATAGTCAAATTTGAAAGTCTCCCAAAAGGGAAGAAAACACAAACCACAGTGTAATTCCTTCCGCGGTATAGAAATCGTATTCATGGCTTCAAGGATAGCCTCATTTGAAGGAAATTCAAAATCCGAGAAATCACACAAATGAGGGTCGACAATCCCAAAGGGTGAAGTAAGCTGACCATATTCCATTTGATGATGTAGGCTCTGGCCAGGACTGGCAGAGTCTATCAGTGAAGAATCACAAGCATGAGGGCTTGAGGATCTACAAACAATGAGATTAGACTCATAAGGAGACTCAAGATCACTTGGACCAAGAGGAGGAAGCAAGGGCTCCCATGCCCCCATTGGATAAACCAATGTATCAATTGTTGACACCAAGTTTCGAGAAAGAAAACATGAATTCATAAGTTCCTTCTCAGAAGCAATTGGACATTGAGGATAAGACACCACATAATTAACTCGTGGCGGGGTAGAGTCTACATGAACACTAGGAAGATATAAAGGGGCAGCCTGAACTAACACTGAATTAGGATGGTGATTATCAAAATCTAGCTGGTCGATAGTAACAATGCTTCCATTGTGAGGGAAATGCATCACCCAGAAGAGCGTAGACATCTTAGCGTTCATAGCATATACATAATCACGCCCAAGAATCATATTGAAATATAATGGGCCTTGCACCACTATAACATCAACAAAGACAATATTCCCACCTAACGTGATAGGTAACTAAGGAAGAACCCCCAAATATTCAGAAGGACGTCTATCAAAAGCCAACATATCATGTGATCCAGATACAAGCTCAGGAGATCCCAAGACTTTCCAAACTGAGGAGGATAAAATACTTGCAGGGGATCCTTCATCCACAATACATCGATAAATGTTTGTTGAATTAACTTCAACCCTTATTTGAAAGGGTGCGGAAGAAGGAAGATGAGGCTCAACAAGGTCATTCCAATCAAACGAAACCATCCTAGGGCTTGGAGGGGGTGTGCTCGAAGCGATCAGAATGCCTCCTTGTTCTGAAGTATTGAACTGGAAATGCTAAAAACATAGTCAGTAGACACATCATTCTCCAAGAGAAGAGTGGGATCAACCAAAGACTGCAATGGCATGACCACTTTGGTAGAATCGACACTCTCCAAGAGAAGAGTGGTATCAGCCGAAGACTGCGTCGGCGTGACCATTTTCTCAACCAATGGTTGAATAGGCTGAGAGACTACATGGTCTAAAAGTACCTCACCCCCCAACAGAGGAGTGGGATTAGTCGATGACTGCATTAGCATGACCACTTTCTCAACCAATGGTTGAATAGGCTGTGACGAAACCTTAGAAGACTCAGAATCAAAATAGCTTGCAGATAGGGACCACAATCTTCGTACCTCTGGAAGGACAAGGAATAAATGAGTAAGGTGATCTCCCTTGCAAAGATTACAAGGGAAATTAGGCTTATGTCCTATCCATGTAGGTTTCTCAACAAAATGAATGTCCCTAGCATGACTAGCAATGACTGGTTGCACATCTCCAACATGACTTGCAGAGGTCGGTGATGGGTCGATAACATGACTCACAGAGGCTATAGACCTATTGCCAGTATGACTAGTAGTGACTGGAATCCTTCCCCCAGCATGACTTGCAAAGGCTAGGTGCTTTCCCCCAACATGACTTGCAGAGGCTGGTTGTTGGTCTTCAACATGACTTGCAGAGGTTTTCGACCTATCTCCAACATGAATTGCAGAGGTTGGGGATTTATTCTTCCTATTCTTCCTCTTTCTATTTTGTTTAGACTTTTGGTTACTAGTAACTATACTTTCACCAAAGGTGGGAGAAGGAGGAGGAGAAGACTTTGTTGATGAAGGAACATCAACATGATGCCCATGACATAAAGTTCTCAATTGGGAAGCGTCAAGAGAATTTGGAACATTTGGAATGGTACCCAACCAAACAGGCAATCCCAGATTTAACCCAAGAATGTATAAAGTGGCCATCAAAGGGACACCAACATTTCTGAAGAAAGGAAAAGCACAAGAATCCCCTTGTGAAGGGGTTCCTTGGTTGCTTTCATCGGGAAATTTATCCATGAAGATCTTATGCATAGGTTCTCCCCTTGCGGGGTCATTCAAGTCCGTAAAATTCTCACACACTGACTCTAGCAAACCAATGTTATGACAACAATGCCTATAAAGAGGCGGCTCCACATTTCTAAGCGGAAGACCGAAAAGTCCTCAAGACCGAAAGAGTGGGAGGGCTACCACCCTAGGTCAGAGACCCAAAGCAATGATTGAATAACTCACTATGGAAAACTAGGAAGCACAAAGAACACACTAGAAACTCCTAAAGGCAAATCAAGCAAACAACTATCTAGTTGGAAGAACAGTTACACCAGCCAACACTAGAGCAACTTACCAGTGCAAGTGCAACTCAAACACAGAAGCACCCTCCAGGTATAATCTACAAAGCATGGCCCAGCGTTTTCCCTAGGTATCGTTGTATACCCCCGCAGTCACCTGTGTAAGTCCCTAGAATAAAGGAAACTAAGTTTCTATCTCGTGAACAGTCACCAAGCAGGTATAGTTGACAGTTGGGTGGACCGCAATGAGCAGGGTATCAAGCCTGAAACCTATCGAGGGTATCAAAAGAAAGTGGTCCAGAAGACAACTAAGGACCTCAAATGGATTCGAGATCCATGAAGCTTCGTGGCAAATGCAACCGACAGAATCCCACGACAAGTCCTCTATATGCGTTCCCCACTATGCTTGGTCTGGCTTTGGAGGGGTTATCTCCGCTACCTTTCCACATGCGACCTCGTGTTTAGCCCCTATGTTAGAGGGGGGTCTCAGATAAATTTCACGTTTACTGGACTTTAATACTCCCTAACTCTGACTCCAATGTTTGATTTAAAGGCCTTAAAGAGTTTCCTCTCCAACCTAATTCAAGGCCCTAACCCTAAACTAGTTGGTTGACCCTACAAACATAAAAATTCTAGTAAATTTTAATTAAGCATTCTTTTTACTAGCTTGATTTACTCAAAAAGGGTGTGGTAGTGCAACTGATGTTGTTAAGACTCTTGCGAAGAAAGAAACTTATAAGAACAGTAGCAAAGAACGATTATATTTCTTATTTTTCTTTTGAAAAGCTTTTTAAGATGAGAAGAAAACACAACACTATGCTAATTTCTTTTTCTTTTTCAAATAACAATGCAAAGCAAATGCCAAGAAAGAAAAAGATCTAACAAGATAAGTTTTTTTTTATACTTTCTTCCAATCAAAGAAGAAATAACAAAAGATTCTAAAAGAAACTGATGAATATATGATTCATGCCCCCCCCCATGGACCATGAGGGGGGATTTTTTTTCAAAATGCAACTCATTTTTCTTAAAATTTCAAGCTAAAAATAAGTTTAAAAATCTAGGAAACACAAGAAATCTTTTTTTTTTAAAGACAAGAAAATTGATGTCAAACCCAGGCTAAAGAATGTAACAACAAAGACCAATACTAGATCAATAAAACCCCTGAGAGGTATGACTTCAATCAGGGAAGAGGATGACTTGCCTCTTCTTGAAAAATGATTTTCTTGACACAAGCATGCAACTGATACTTCAACAGCCTACGTATGTACGTGGGCTATCCAAAGGTAGGGCGTGTATGTACGCGTGCAGACCCATTGCAGGCCGCGTACACCTTTGTAACTTCTCAAAAATAAAACTAACAGTCAAAGATGACAAGGCAGGGAATACTAGTATGGAAGACCAGAATCCCTTAAAGACATAGAAACTCACAGAAAACTCAAAAAAGGCAATCAAACCTATCTAAAGCACCCAAAAAGATATCCCCTAAAAACCCTAGAGGCTTCCCCAGTACGGTCGCCAATTCTGCTATAGTGGGAAAACCCCCTACGAACTACACTAGGGTTCTAAAATGTAGGCAGAGCTAACCATCTAAAGTCTCCTACTTTTAACAACTATCTCGACATTACCCCACATTCATATATAAAATACAAAGTATAGGAATCTGGTAGGCTTACCTTAAACTCCGCATCCAGTGTCGATCCCTTTGCGCTCAGTTGTTTCTCGATTGCAGATATCCTCCCAAGGCCAACCTGCATTCACCAAAAGACAAACAAGAAACTATGAGTATGCATTCTATATATTGATTAGTGGGTTAGATATCATGACAAAAAATGTAAATAAATCATAAAGATTGAAGACATCATTTGGCGGGATGGAAAAAGAAGTTCTTTATATTAATCTCACAAAGTCACTTACAATATGAGACCGGTACTACTCCTTGAACTCGTTATTGGGCTCCTCTTCACCAAGCTCCAACTGCTCCCACGTATCTTTCTCCTCTTTAGTTCTCTCTAGGGAAATGGCATATGCTTGCAATGGAGGAAAAAGGGTTGGAATAAGGAATTCTGGCTCTAACTCACAATGTGGTTGCAAATAATTGGGGCAAGAGGGAATACTAAAATGGGCAGAGTTTCTTTACTCTCATGCTTCTTGTAGGAATGGGACCCCAACACATTCTTTTATATGCCAAAAAGATAGTTATTCGGTTGGGTGACCGACTATGGGCGGTCAATTGGTTAAGAAACTACCCAAAAGCCCGTATCCCCTTGCAAATTTTTATTTTTTGCAATTTTTGTGAGTATACGCAGGTTGTAATGGTGCAGCTAGCATACATACGTGAGATGTAGAGGTGCAGAAAGCATGTGTACGTGGGTAGTAGTGGTGCAGGGCGCATACATCTTCAAAAATATGGTTTTTAAGAAGAGTTGTTCAGTGATGGATTGGAAAAAATAGCAAGTAAGATGGCATGATGCTAGGTATGCATGTATGGTGAAATTCAGGGTTATAACATGACTTTTAACGCTTGATCAACTATAGGATACTGAATTTCAAATAAAAATGTGGCTACAAAGTTCTGAGTCATATCGTACCAATCTGCAGTGGTGAGGCACAGTTCTGCTTATAGATACCAATTAATAGGCATTGTGTCCAGAGTGTTAATAAATTTATGCACCCACTACTCTTGAGGAATGTTTCTCCAGGATTCCGCACAATTTCTCACATGGTTTTTTGGGAAGATTTGACCTGTATACTAGACTTCGCATCCTGCGATGTTGTCTAAAAACCGCATTGTCATCAAAGTGCGACATTGCACCCATTCTGCGATGTTCTTCTTATGTGTTCCCCACCATCCTGTTGGAGTTGCTTTTAGAGCTTTGTCTAGTGCTAATAGTCTCTATTTTACCAGTACAACTTCTTCAAATTCCAACAAGAAAGTTTCCAAATGATTTAAACCGTCAAACGTGGGCAAGTTACTTACTTCTGTTCCAATCCAGTGAACTTCTCTAGTCAATCTGGCACATCTCCGTGTAGAAACTTCATACATTTTATTCTGCCAATTCTCTAGTGCTTCCTCTGAGTCTGATGAACATGTGTTGTCACTTCGCCAGCTTAAATTTCAATTTGTTGTAGGGTTAATGTAATCTTGTTGTCTTGCTGTCAATTTATATATATTCTCAAGCTCATATGCACTGTCTTCTTCTCTGATGGGTTCAGGATCCAAAGGTGCGATGAACCTAAGGCCATCACCTTCAAATGTCATTCTTCTTTTCTTCAAGTCAACGACAGTAGAATTATTGAAAGCCCAAT
>JASDQU010107599.1:127764-170176 GCA_032191745.1 Picea mariana
TCGATGTCCACAGGGACATGCTCTAGTCTCCCAAAGGGGCTTATTACCTGCTAATTATCCATCCTAAGCTTGATGGGGGAATAGATCAACTTAGGTTTTCCCATCAATGCCCAGGTCTACTTCGTTATGACATTGAATTCTGACCCTAAGTCGAGGACCACATAATCTATATCATAGTCTCCAATCTGAGCATTAAGGTGTATTTCCTTATTTTTCCTTCTTTTCTTGGATAGTTGATGTACTGATTTATTTAGTAAAGGATCTACCCTTCCTATCTCATACTGTCTGACCAAATTTTGTAGTTCGTGTACAACGTTGTCATCCTTAATCAATTCAATAAACGTATACAAGAAACTGACAACTTTACTCACCTCTTTTCCATCTCTGGGTGAAGCAGACTGATCAAATGCCAGAGGCATTCCACACTCTCTTACTTCTGGTCATACCTTTGATGAAGAAACCTGATCTCTTCTAAATTATTTTCTTGCTTCCTCAAATGTTTGCTTCTCTTTCCTCGGATCAAACTCTTGTGTATTCTTTGCATCTTTTCTTACTCTTGGTCCTTCTGTATTCTTCTCTGGAGTCACTCTGTCTTCTCCTGTAACAATGCCTCCTCTAGTGATAATAACGAATCTGGGATCTACTCTGCAAGATTCTACTTTAATTAGTTGTATTTGTTGGTTTCCTCCTCGTGTCTCCTGAAGTTTGGCTAACAACACGGGGTAATCTTCAATGGCATGGTCAAATGAGTTGCAGTAGCTACAAGTAGTACAAGGGTTCTGATAGTCCCTTGCCAAGTGACCTAGATGTGCATATTTATAACAGATGATCTTTCCTCATCCTCAAACCATACCTCCTCCTCTTCGTCTTCCTCAGAATCCACCAAGAGGGTTGAAGTTTCCTCTTCTTGAGGAATTATATTGCGCAATGTTTCCTTCTTGTGGTACTTCACCTTGAATTTTGTATATATCCCTTGAACTTTCATGCATGAGATCATAAGCCCTACAATCCCTATCATCATGCCCCACCGACTTATAGAATGTGAAATACATACTTTTGGGTGTCTGAACATATTTTTTCAAATAGTAACATTCCCCGGGGCGATGTCGATTTCTACATACCTCACATCAGGGTATGGTAACTTGCTTCATAGGGATCAGAGCTCCAGAAGCCAAGTACTCATGAAACAGGGGACAGATCTCCTTATCATGGCCTTCTGATTTTCATCCGATACACTAGATGTATTCTCTTTTATCTTTTCCCTTATCTTTATTCATATCTTCGACCTACAGAGATAATCTAGTTAGCTGACTCAGGATTTGACTCATACCTAAGTTGGATTCTCCCATAGGGGTTGATTCTAGTTTCATGGCGATTTCCAACACCTTAGCCTGCGAAGTAATCTTTTTTTGCATCAGGGGAACTCTGATGTGTGGTAAGAGGGCAGTAATGAACCATTCCTTTTTCTGCTCATCTGGGATCTGAAAATTCAACCGACCCGTTAAGGTCTTAAACCTCTGATAAAATTCCCACACAGGTTCATCTACTTGCTACTTGATTTCTTTCAGTTCTGTAATGCATTGTGACTTTGACTTGGATTTCTTGAATTCTGCAACCAACGCATTCTTGATCTCGTTCAACGATTTAGGCTGTGAAATTCCCTAGACAAGTTTCATGTACCAGCTCAATGCGCAATCTCTTAGGGTAGTACTAAACTGAGCTCTCTTAACTGCTTCATCAGTGACATTCTTAATACTCCATACAGCTTCACATAAAAACCAGTGTTGATTAGGATCTTCAGATCCATTGCCTCGGAAAATAGGCAACCTCATCTCGTCTGCCATAGATCTTCCTAGACTTCTTGACTGACTAGGTACTGAACTACTTGTACTAATGCTCTGATTGCTCTAATAACTTAGGTTACTCTGGTTACATAATTCTACTGAAACAATGGGAGGATTAATAGTACTTACTTCAACCGTTTGCGCAGTTCCTAAAGTTTCTAGTTCGTCTCGGCGAGGTTCTTCAATTTTTCCTTCCTCTGCCCTAGCGGACTTTGAGTGCTCTTCATCTATCAGATCTGCCTCTTCTTCGTTGTAGAATCCCTTGTCTCCGTAGTTATGCTTAAATAGGTTCGCAAGGGGGACTTCTCTGAACACTCTCCCATTGCGTGTATGTCTAGCCTATGTGTCGTTGTCGTTATCTAAATTCTTGAATATTGGCTCTTTCAATCCGATTGCTTACTGTATCTTCAAGATGTTCCTCTCATGCAATAGCATCTTGATCTTCAACTTCAAAAAGTGTAAAATTTTCCTCTAGGTCCCTTACAGAAATATCTCTCATCTTGGCTATATGATTCCACTCTCTCAATGACAAACTCAGTAATGTATCCTCCAATCATGCTATCAAACCAGTGATCTATTGCTCTTGACATGATGTTGTCAACTCCCTTGACCTTCTTGACCAATGCCGACATCCAAACCACAGGCGATGTGAGTCTAATCTCGAACTAGGTATCTGCTAATGTGGCTAGCCACTTGTATAGCTCTTGATGAATTCCTCCAAAGAATATCTTGTGTATATCAGTTAAGATATACCTTCCCAACCAATCTTTTGTACTAAGGTTAGGGGTTGTGTTCTAGACTTCAGCAAAGTCCTTTTCTTGATCTTCTATCCACTTCTGAATCTTTGTCTTCGAAGGAAACCACCTTGAGATTCCCTCAAGAAGATCCTGGTCCCGGCAACGGAACCATTTGTTGGCATAGGGGCAGAACTGGGGTTCAATTCTCTAACATCGCACCAACAAGCCCTAACTACTGGCCCTTTTGGCAACACCTGCGAAGCAGATGCAGTCTCACCTGAAGTAGCTATAGGGGGTTGCACGACACAGGTTTCTACAACCAGAGGAAATGAAGAGTGGATTCAAAGCAACAACACACAACAACCTAGTATTCTTTATCTTCCTTTAAGACTATTACGCAAGTTATATCTCAGATCTAAGACAATATCACAATAGCAGCATATCAAATGACAGAGAACACAAGATCAATCACACATAACAGAAGATATATGTGGTTCACCCTCTCTCTAGGGATACATCCATAGAACTGTGATTTATAATATATTAGGTGAAAGCATACAGTTCTTATCTACGCTCTTGGCTTGCAGATCTCTCTCTCTCTCTCTTCTCTTCTCTATCTCCACTCCCTACGCACCCAGCTGCAGGGTTTATCTTCGCACCCAGTTGAAGATCTTACAATACGGACTAATCACACAATACAATACTTTTCTCTCAAAAAMAATCTCTCCTCATAACATAATCAAACCCATCCCAAGTCCTCTTGACCTTTATTTATACATTACAATAGCTTACCGACAACCTTAGGCTAAGACCTAGGTCTCAAAACCCTAAATGCCAAAACCCTAGGTGTCTAAAACCCTAGGTCAACATGACCCAGGTTTTCAAGGCTTTGCCAGCTTGTCTCTCCTTCTTTCTCATGCGGTGCTCCAAAGCACTCGTTGACATATTATTCTACTTGCTAAGTTTTCCATGATCCATATATCTTGTTGATATGTCATCCTCGATCTCCTCATCCAACGAATTTCTTTCTCTTACTTTTCTCTATCTTTTTTGCTCTTTTTCTCACTTCGACCCAGTATCAGTCACTGTGTCTTCCGTTCAGTTCGCATTTTTCCTTTTCTTCCTTGATCTTCGCTTACTTCCAAAACCAGCGGCCAACAGAGACAACAACCCAACTCCACATATATGTGTTATACATCATGTAATAAACTATGCATAGAAATGCCATTTTTTACCAAGGAGGAATTATTTTTAATAAGGTTTCCCACCAATTATCTATTTTTATCAAGACTAGAAGGTTCATGATGACATCATACTTGGTTTCCACACTATTGTTTTGTAATACCTTTGAAAAATTGGTTCCAAGAGAAGATATTGATTATAGAGTGGTCAGTGTTGGTACTTGACATTATCAAAGCACAAGGCTTCATTTCATTTTTATAGAGTCCAATATTCTTTCATGGGAAGATTCATGTAAATGTTAACAAGAAGGGAGCTAGAGAGGTTAACCCTCGAAGCCCAAAATTTCCTCATAGGGAGGGGAGAATACTTTTATGAGGAACATCATACATATATTAGACTTTATGGATTTGAAGGTAGGCCTCATCTCCTCCCAAAATTTGTTTGTGATCAATTTTTCTTAATTGATCTTTGAAAACAATATGAAAGATGGTCAATTTTCTTTCTTCAAAAGAAAAAGAAGTTGTTTATCTCCACCCCTTTTAAATTTATTAGATTTTATGTCAAAAGTATCATAGATTTGGCTAAAATTGCTCAAGGTTTTAATTCTTTTGATCTAAAATACGTTGAATTTGTGAAGGGTTTTCACCCTAAAGGAGCTTTCAAAACACATGTAATTTCAATTGGTGACACTACGTTTTTCCTTGAAGAATTTGAACAGGTATGAGGTATCGTGGATGAATATTGTGACACAAAAGTAGATAAAGGTGCTAAATTTCTTTCCCCCACATGCAACCCTAGTATCAAAATTAAATATTCCATATTACCCAATGATATTCATACTTTAGTCAATTCTTATACTCGATCAAAAATGAAGATTCTTCAAGAAAATAAGAAACAGTAAGTTGTTGATGAGACTAGCCACAAGGAAAAATAGAGGTGTAATTTCAGAGCCAGCAGTAAAGGGAAGTTAGTTACTCAATTTTCCATGAAGACATCAACCCATCATAGAATTTATTTTTCTCTACCACTCGGTGGAAATGGAAGGAAGAAAACTATTGGAGCAAGTTCTATTGATGGTCATAGGAGTGATCCCCATAAAAATTAGAAGGAAAACAGAAAATGCCACTACTCTTTTGCAGAACCCTAGGTTGGGTACCACTAATTGATAGCAAGGTCACAATTTTATCCACATATATCTGTGAAATTCATGTGGCATGGTGTTCTTCAATAAAGTCTCGCCAGTATGGAGATTTAATATTATCTTTGAAGGGACCTTTTCGAATATAATCCACTGTTCCTTAAATGCAACATGATGACCACATTAGCAAGACATAAATTAAAATGAGCGAGGTTAAAGGCGATAATTCCCTGAGGCAAGGGTATTTTCACTCTACACTCTGGCATGCACGATGTAGAATATGGAAGACAAGATTAGGAATAGGAAACAAAGTGGAAAATACTCAAACTCCACACTCCACATTAGTAATGCAAAATCCAAGCTACAAATGAAAAATATAAGGTCATATATATTGTTGACTCTACACTCTACATTTTACATGCAGAATATGGAATACAAAGAATGGACTCAAAGACTTGTAAAATGGAGATTCAACAAAAGATAATTAACATTTGGTTCCAACTAAGGATAAAAAATAAAAAGAAAAATAAAGGATGGGACAATTATATTTGTAGTGATGTATAGCACAATGTTGAGATGGTAGGGAGATGAATATAGAAAGAAATTCTTGATATATTTCCCATTCATGGGTAACTTCTTGATAGTTCCATCCATTCTTTTGGGTAAATAAAAATTGAAGCCGCATTGCTTATCAATTTAATAGGGACCAATCCATAATGAATCAAATTTAGAATGCACTAAGGGTTTCTCTTTTTCTTTATTCTAGAGGAACACCATCTATCCTTTATGAAATTACATTAAGGACATCTTATGATTGAAACATTTTGTAATATCTTTATGTTTCATTTGTATTTCCTGCCACACTTGAATTCATTATTCCTCAAGTTGCAAGAGTGGGTAGTATTGAGTTTGTAATGGGGTAACCCCCTCCTCATATTCAACACATGTTGCTAATGATATAAAATTCATTTCCAAGTGGAATGGCGGAATGAAATCCTTCTAGTACACTAATGAGAATAGGGATTTCCCTATACTTTCTTTGGCCATTATCCTAATTTCCCTAAATCCTCCAACAATTTCATATGCCAATTCCTTTGATTAACTAAAACAATCTTGTTTAGCATTTGAACTAATATTTTTTTTGTGGATTCTACAATACCATTTCCTTAAGGGTAGTAATTTGAAGATTGTTCCATAATGATCCTGTATTTCTTGTAAAATTCCATGAAATTCAATCCTACAAATATTGATCCATTGTCCATGATGAATTTCTTAGGTACCCTGAACCTAGTAACAATGTTTTCCTCCAATAAATTTATGATTTGGGTGGAATCAATGATCTTCATGGAAATGGTCTCATGTCATTTTGTAAATTAATCAATGGCCATGAGGATATATGAATGGACTCTGCTGGATTTTGGGTTTATTGGGTCAATCACATATAACTCCCATTGTGAAAAAAGGGTATCAACATTGATATTTTTCACATGCATCGAGGCCCTCTTCACCCATCCAGTGAAATTTTGACGAGCCATACATCTTATACCCTTCCTATAGGATTTTGAAAACAATGTTGGCAAAGAGAAACTGTTTCTAATCACCCTATGTGTTATCATCAATGGGGGAAAGTGCCCCCCCACAAACTCCATCATGCATCTCATTCAATAATTCAAGACTTTTAGCATCCCTAAACACCTCAATAACATACCATCAAAATTTTTCCTAAAGAGAACATGAGAAATATAACACATAATAGGTAGCCTTCATATTCAAATCCCTTCTTTCTTTAGCTGACAATTCAACTAGAAACTTCCCTAACTTCAAGTAAAAAATGATCACTCCATTCATGTTTTGGGAAAATCTATAGTTTGTTCTTCTTCTTAATCTATAATCATAGCCTCCACACCCACAATCAATTTGTAAAGGCCTTTCCCCTTGATTTCTCTCAAAGTCTTTATATATGCATCATACTCTTGAAATTTAGCCAACTAGTTATCCCATCTTCCTTCTCTGAGTAGCTAGATAATAATCATTCTAACTAGGGGAAAAGGGATGTAGGCTCTCATGTGGGAAAAAGTATGTATGTTCTAAAGTGTCCCACCACTTTCACCAAGGCATACTCATGTTTTTCAATTGGGGAAACCTCAATCCATAATATCACAACGCGTTGCTCATGAAAGATAGAGACATCTCATGTCCTTAAGGATTATTGTGGGTAAGGACTACAACAATGGTCTCTTTAGAGTAAAAATCCTATATAAAATGAAATCTTTCTCTAAGTCTAGGATAACCAAGATTGGGGAACTGATGATCACTTCCTTAATATTCATGAATTCTTCTTGCACCTCAAGGGTCCATTCAAATTTTTTGTGATTATTTAATATGCAATTGATGGGTCTTGTGATAGAAGCATAGTCAGGGACGAACCTACTAATAAATTTTATCTTCCCAAAAAATCATTGGAAACCCCTTTTATTAGCGGTAGGTTTTAGCTCATTTATTGCTCTGATTCTTTTAATGTATATTCCTATTTCAATAACTATATGCCCCAACAAATTTCCATCAGTGATAGAAAAAATGCACTTCTTGGGATTCATGAATATGTTGTACCTTTGACATCTCACAAATACCTCTCTTGGGTGCAATATATGTTGTTTCCTAATCTTGGAGTATATAGTGAGGTCATCCTAGTAATTGTCCATTATTTTACTAATTAATTCATGGAAGGTATGGTCCATGGCTCTTCGGAAGGTCACCTAATAATTCATCAATCCAAATGACACTCAGACATAAGCATAAGTCCCCCATGGGGTCATGAAGGAAGTCTTATGATGATCTCCCTCAACCATCAAAAATTGATTATATCCTGAGAAGCCATCCAATATGGACACCAACATTGAACCTGTTACTTGGTGTAGCAATATTTCCTTGTTAGGGAGTTGATAATTATCTTTAAGGGGTGTTTTGTTCAAATATCAAAAATCCACATAGCCAAATTTTGCCATTTTTTTTCTACACCACCATAGGATTGGAAACCACTCTGAATATCTATTGGGTACTATGATTCCTACATCCACAATATTTTTTAATTTTGTCTTGATAAGGAACTTCAATTTTGCATTTATTCTCCTTATCTTCTATCTAACCAGTATCACATCCTTTTTCAATGACATGGAAACTAGTTGTATGATAATCTTAATGTATGAACTTTTAAGTATCCATAGGTCCATGTGAAGGCATCCTCAAATTATTTAAACAAACACACAAGGTCTTCCATCTATTGTCTAACATAATCAATCCATAAATTTAGAAACTTAGACTCTCTTTAAGTCTCGATATTAACTTTCTTTGTTTCCCAAAATTTCTGGAGAGAATGCTCCTTCATGGACGTACCCTCCCATATTTGAACATATTTTTTTAATAAAGAATCCAACTTGAGGCTTGAGAGACGCATTCAAGTGATTTTTCTCCTTAATCCCCTCAATTGTGATTAGGAATTCAACAATATGTTCATCATTTTCAAATATTTACCAAATGGCCTTCTTATCTAGTATTGATGGTCTAAATAATAGCTCAGCGTAAAAGGTGGCACTTGGCAGGGATGGGTGTGGATAAAAAAGTGAACCCACTACTACCAACAAATGAACCCTTTGATTATCCTCTATTGGGATGAATTCTATGTTGAAAGATTGAAATTCCTTAATCAAATCCAAAACTATATGAATGAATTCCTTGAGGTGTCCTTTCTTGATGGTAAACTTCTCCTTGACTTGGTTGAACACCAACTATGAATATCCTCTTACAATAAGATATTGGATGTGTGTTTCTTTGGACTGCAATAACTCCTGAATGATGGCCTCACATTCTGCAACTTTGTTTGTATATTGAAAATGCAATATGAAAGAATAAGAATGGATCCTTCAAGTGGGGTCCTCCAAAACAATTCATTTCCCGGATCTAGTCTTTAAAGAGGCATCATTGAAAAACATCACCCACTTTCCCCCCTCATGGGAATTATGGTCAGGAAGTGTAGGTGTGTTGGTATATTCTTTTCTCAATATGGCATCCAAATAATTCTCCAATTCATGAGCATCCTTTCTCTCGAAATAAATTGATCTCTTTGGTTTTTGAAGAGCCCTTGTAAAACAATCACCCCTATTAGGGAGCATAATGGAGGTCTCATCATTCATGATGTATCTACAAATTTGAGAACACCATTCTCATCCCAAGATGATTCCATATGCAGCTAGAAGGTATAATACTATGATAGTCAATATAGTATAGATATGGGGAGTGAAACTTATGCATGCATACAAATCTTTTATTACCCCATAGGCTGGAACCTTTCTAGAATCTATAGGGTAGATCCCTATGCCTGCCTCATAGAACCTTGTGCATTCCAAACCCATGGATTCCATAATAGAAAGTTGCATGATATTATTGGTGGCACCACTATCCACCATACAATTATGTAGAATAAGATCATCATTTTCCAAAGACACAAAAAATGGTGGTGTCTTGTTGCAAACCCCTCCTGATGGTGTGATGAACTAATGGTAGCGGTTTTAGGATTTTTTCATCTACTCGTGAACTTATTTAATATTCCTTGATAAAAAAAAATGTTTTTTCTTAATGATGCAGTTCAGGAATTAAAAACAAACAGTTTGGATGCAATGCTAGTATAGTTATTTAAAAGAAATATGAATTCTATATAACATTCCAATGAAATGGCACACGGAAAATCAATGCATGTTATCTTGATTTATTCTAGTTGGTTGCAATACAAATTAACAATGCTTGTGAAAAAACACACAACATTAATAAATAACTTGTAATATTCTTGGTGTAGCATTCTCCTCATATAAAATAAGAAATAAATCCCATAAGCGGTAGTATTAATATAGAATCTCCTTTGAAAAACACAGATCTGGACTAGATACGAAATATTGTTGAAGTACAGGCTAGTAGGAAGACATATTACACCCTAGAACTTGTATATGCAATGGATCAGCAACCAAACACTGCCCATATGACAAGGAGAAGCTACCAACAATCTAAAAATGAAAATTCACTGAAGGAATTCAACTCAATTCAGATATATATGCACCCAACACACAATTCTGCCCTTTTTTCTATAATAAAACGACCTCTAACGGAGATTAATTTGATTCATTTGCACACAATATGTCTCCTCTTTTATGATGAGACCCACCAAGTAAAACTCACCCTCCCACACTTGAAATTTGTCCCACAATGAGAGGTAATCAACTTCCCATGAAGAAACACATCCCATAGAAAATAACTTAGCCAACATATAGAAAATCGCCCATAATGAATAAACCCAACCTCCTCAAGAAAATAGATCAACTCTTCTCAGAATGCAAGCTGCCAAATGATGGAAAAATAAACCCTACTGAAGTAAAATGAAGAAATATGCATGATCTCTTCTCTAAATGAATAACTAGGGTGGATGGTCTCCCCACCAAAGCCAATCTCTGAAAATTTCTCCTAGGGTTTCCTTCCCAAGAGTTCCAAAGACACAATGAGCTCTCTCAATGAGAAATTAGGAAATGCCAATGCAAGAATGAGAGAGAGCACCCTCTTTTCTGCCTTGTATTCATTAGTTGACTCTTTTGCAACCTTTTTACCTTTTAATCAGTTTAAGTGACTTTTCATATTCTCAATAGTCACTGAGGTGCTTTTTTGTACTTTACTCAATGTCACCTTTATATTTAATTAATTCCCACTCTAGTGATATTAATAAAATAACTAATTCCCTTTTAATTACCTGACTATGGCCCACTTGAATTGCTTAGGCCATTTCATCAATTCATCTAGAGGAATTATTTGGAAAGGGACATTACAGTCCTCCCTTCTTGAGATTGCTTGTCCTCAAGAAACTACAAATTTGGATGTTGTATGATCTGATCACTCTCCCATGTGGCATCCTCTACTAGTAAGTCTCACCATCTGATGAGGTATTCTTGAATCACCCTGTTACGCAGTTTTCTATCTCAAACCTCCAATACCTCCTTAGGAATCAGTATTAATTGCCCCTCCTCATCAAATGGAGGTAGTTCTACCAAAGTGGTGACCAATTGTTCCAATGCCTTTTTGAGACATGAGACATGAAACACATTATGGATTTTTCTTCCCTCCAACAATTCCAGTTCATAAGCCACTTCTCCAACTCTTCGAACCACCCTGTAAGGCCCATAGAAACATGGCTTAAGATTTGTTTCTCTACTCTTCTTCAGTGAAGACTGTCTATATGGTTGTATCCTTAATAAAAACAAGTCTCCCACATTGAAAGTGCACTCGACCCTATTCCTATCTGCATATAAATACTACTTATTTTGGGTCATCTATAGGTTGTCCTTTAGAGCCTTGAGTATGTCCTACCTCTCTTGGATACAATATTTGGATTTTGGGAAACCTGCTATCCCTAAATTCCAAGTCAACGAAGGAAGGAGCATCGTACCCATACAATGCTCAAAATGGTGTCATGTCAATGGACATGTGATGAGTGGTGTTGTACCAATGCTCTCCCAGATGTAACCACTTCACCCATGGTTTTTGTTGTCCTAACACATAGTTAAGTAAATATCTCTCAATCCATTTGTTCACAATATCCATTTGATCATCTGTTAGAGGGTGGTAACTAGTGTTGGGAGTCAACTCTGTGCCAACAAATCTACAAAGTTCCTGCCAAAAATCGTTGAGGAACATGTTGTCCCTATCACTAACAATATATTTTGGCAGCGTATGAAGTCTGAATACCTACCTAAAGGATAACTTCACTACCTATGTTGCCTTATATTATAAGAATATGAAAAATAAGTGTGCAATTTTGGTCAACCGATCAACCACTACATATATGCAGTCTATGCCCTAGACCTTTGGAAACCATGTGATAAAGTCCATGAATATACTCTCCCATTTCTACTCTGGAATGGGAAATGAATGTAATAATCCTACAAAATGGGTCTTCTCTAACTTGTTCTGTAGACAAGTCATGCTCTCTCTAACATGATTCAACACATCATTTTTGAGGCCCTTCCAAGTGAACCTCTGCCTGACTTGCCTATAGGATTTGAAGAATCCTGGATGTCCTTTCAATGGTGTAGTATGCATAGCCTCCCAGATTTTCTCCTTAAGTGTAGAATCCAGAACTAGATATATATGGTATTTGTAATATATTATTCCATCTACCACCTTATACTTGCCATCATGTGTTTTTTAATCCATCACCTCTCAAGCAAATTTGTTCTTGGAATATTCCACCAATACATGGGATTTCCAATCAGTTGAAATCTATGTAAGAGAACACATATATGGCTTCCTCGAAAGAGAATCATCTACTATTGTTTTCTTCCCATTGACATACTTGATTTCAAAGTCATAGGCCTATAATTTTCTAACCCAATTATGTTTCCTTTCATTCAAATCCTTTTGCCCCATGAAGTGTCTTAAGTTGGTATGGTATGTTTTAACCACAAATTTCCCACCGACCAAATATTGTCGAAACTTTGCCAAGGTGTGCATGATGGTGAGAATTTATTTGTCATATATGGGATAGAGTTTCTCCCTCTACGAGAGATTCATTCTCTTGTATGCAATCAAATTCCTCCACAGCATCAAAACTTCTCCTATCCCTTCACCTAATACATCACACTCAAGCACAAAGGGTTGAGTGAAATCAGGAAGTGTTAAAACTGGGTAGGTGCTCATCACTTCCTTCATGAGGTCAAATGTATTTTGAGCCTCTTCGGTCCATATGAATGCTCCCTTTTTTGTGAGGTATATGAGTGGTGTGACCAACTATGAAATCCTTTTCACAAACAATCTGTAATAACTACAAATCCCAAAGAATCCAAGCATGTGTGTGGTATTTTTGGGTGGTGGCCAATCCAATATAGCCTGTATCTTCTCCCTATGCACTGACCACATTTCCTAAGTATAGAATCTATGTCATGCCAAATTCACACTTGGAGTCTTTGGAATATAGTGAATTCTCCTCCATGATACTCAAAATCTCCTCTAAGTTCTCCAGGTGTTCCTCCCATGTTCTGTTATATATCAATAGATCATCAAAAAATACGAATAAAATATTCCGCATATTCTTTCTGAATAAGTGATTCAAGCATGACTGAAACATAGATGGTGCATTCGTTAGCCCAAATGGAATTACCAAGAACTCATAGTGCCCATAATGGCACCCTAAAGCGTTTTTTTGAATATCTTCCTCTCTGACCCTGATTTGATGGTAACCGGAATGAATATCAATCTTAGAAAAGTATATTGCTCCATGTAGCTCATTCAAAAGCTCATCAATCCTTGATATAGGGTACCCATTTTTTATCTTCATTTTATTCAGGGCCGTATAATCAATACACATCCTCATAGTACCATCCTTCTTCTTAACCAAAACCACTGAAGAAGTGAAAGGATTGAAACTGGGTTTGATATGCCCCATCAGTTTAAGTGACTTTTCATATTCTCAATAGTCACTTAGGCACTTTTTTTTACTTTACTCAATGTCACCTTTATATTTAATTAATTCCCACTCTAGTGAGATTAATAAAATAATTGATTCCCTTTTAATTAACTAACTATGGCCCACATGAATTACTCAGGCCATTTTGTCAATTCATTTAGAGGAATTATTTGGAAAGGGACATTACAGTCCTCCCTTCCTGAGATTGCTTGTCCTTAAGAAACTACAAATTTGGATGTTGTATGATCTGATCACTCTCCCATGTGGCATCCTCTACTAGTAAGTCTTGCCATCTAATGAGGTATTCTTGAATCACCCTGTTACGCAGTTTTCTCTCTCAGACCTCCAATACCTCCTCATGAATCAGTACTAATTGCCCCTCCTCATCCAATGGAGGTAGTTCTACCAAAGTGGTGACCTGTTGTTTTTCTATTTCATCTTTGAATTTTCTTGGGGTGCTTGTAAGGGGTGGTTATGACCAGTTTGGCTCCCTCCTCCAACTCTATAGTGTGCTCAAAACCTCTATCTGGTGGTCTTCCTGAAGGTATATGTCCAAATACCTTGTCATGTCTTCTCAACAAGGCTTGAATATCTGCATGATGATGTTGCCGGCCCTATCCATCTACCTGTATTGTGATAAAACAATCACATGCATATGCTATATCTCCTCGCCTAAAAATGGCCTCCATCCTTTTATTTGACACAACCATAGGGGTGTTAGTCGACATGCCTCTCAGAAAAACATGTTTACATCCTGGTGAGTGGAATTTCATCGTCATCACTTTATAATTTGACGTGATGTCCCCCATCGTTTGAAGCCACTAGAATCCCAAAACTATATTGGATTCTACCAAATCAACGACACAGAATTCATCGATCAAGGTGCATTTTCCCAATGTCACTACCAACTTGGAAATATTCTTTTTGCATGACATGTTATACCCATCAACCACTTCTACATTGAACCCCTCAAAGGCCTCAGTAGCCATCCGTCTCTTGGATACCTAGGTTTCATCAATGAAATTGTGGGTTTCCCCTCCATCAATAAGAGTGGCAATCCCTTGTCCTCATAGTACTCCTCTGACTCTAAAGGTGTGTAATATAGGTGTGCATGATAAAGTGGAAATAACCACCTCCTTTAACTCCTTTTGAGCCTTCTCCTTAGTATATTCCCCCTACTTGTTTCCTGGCTACACTGCAACCTCTTCTTCCTCATCACTATCTGAATGCACCATTATGTAGTGAACCTTTCCTTTTCTCATGCATCTATGGCTTGGTTCCCAAATCTCTTTGTAGTTGAAGCGAAGAATATTTTTTCTCAACGCATTCTGATTCGCCTCATCTAACCTCTCCTTATATACCCATTCTTTCACTCGAGGATTCTTATCTTTTCCTTTCTATGGAATGAATGGTTTTGAGACGATCTTTGTCTTTGGGAATGCACCCTCTATGTCCCTTTTCCTGATGATAACATCTTGTAATGTCTCTGGTTTGAACTAATTCACCCAACCACAAAGTGGTTCAGATAGACCCTCACTGAATAACATCGCCAATATTTGGTCCGAGATATCTATCATGGTGAATTCAATTCTCTAAAACATTGTGATGTATGCTTCCAGTGTTCCCTCCTACTTGAGTTGTGACAACTCCCTCAAATGTATCTCTGGGTCCTTTTTGTCAAACCTCTCCATTAAATTCTGAGTGAAGTCCAAATAGGAGGTGATATTAGCATGTCCCAAAGTGACCAATCCATGGTACCACCACTCGTTGAATTCTCCATCAAGGTGCAAGGTAGTGAATTTAATCACCTCGTCCTGTATCATAGGATTGAGTTGGAAGTGTGTATCTAGCTTCTATATCCATGCTCTAGTTGTGCTCTTGCTATACCTGTCAAAGAATGGAATGTATAGATTTCCTATATTTTGTACTAGATCCTTGTTTTATTTCCCCCTGTTGTGATCCCTTGGTCTCTCAAATAGTCTTGAAAAGTATTACCTGGAACATGCGGCCACTGATTATCCATTTGTTGGTTTCCAAAGAACTAAGGCATAAGGGGTCTGGGGATTATCCTACTATTGGCACTAGCACCCACCTAAATAGGTAGCCTAGTGTGGTTATGTGTGGGAATATCAGGATGGATTCCCTCACCATTGTTCCCATTGTTCCCATTGGAACCCCCTACACCATTTTTACTCTCATGGTTCTGATTTTCCTCGTTACTATCAATTAAATATGTCAACAGTTGTGCTAGTTTTTGTTTCCCAACAACTAATCCTTTTAGGATTTGTATAGATTTGTCCTTGTTATTATCCCCCATGACATCTTCTTGTTCCACCTCAAGTTGGTTCTCCCTTATTTCTCCTTATTCGTTAAATATATCTTATTCCCCTCATTGTATTCTACTTCTGTAGGTGATATACCTATAGTTACCATGCCTCATGTACAACAAACCTCCTCAGGATGGGAGAATGCACTTCTCTAATGCCACTTTAATGTTCCTTGCTAAAAAAAAATTTGTTTTTACTTAATGATGTAGTTCATGAATTAAAACAAACTTTTTGGATGCAATGCTAGTACAGTGCTTTAAAAGAACTCTGAATTTTGTATAACATTCCAATGAAATGGCACACGAAAAATCAGTGCTTGTTGTCTTTATTTATTCTAGTTGGTTGCAATACAAATCAACAATGCTTATGAAAAAACACACAACATTAATAAAGAACTTGGAATATTCTTGATGTAGCCTGATCCTCATATACAATAAGAAATAAATCCCATAAGTAGAAATATTAATATAGCGGCTCCTTTGGAAACACAAATCTGAACTAGATATGAAATATTGTTGAAGTACAGGCTAGTAAGAAGAGGGAATATGCCCCAGAACTTGTATATACAATAGATAAACAACTAAACTCTACCCAAATGACAAGGAGAAGTTGCCAACAATATGAAAATGAACAGTGGCTAAAGGGATTCAACCTAGTTCTGATATATTTGTGCCCAACACATAGTTCTGCCCTTTTTTTCTTTCATAAACTGACCTCTAATAGAGATTAAGTCGACTCATTTTCACACAATTTGTCTCCTCTTTTATGATGCGACCCACCAAGTAAAAATTTCCCTCCCACACTTGAAATTCATCCCACAATGAGAGGCAATTAGCTCCCCATGAAGAAACTCATCCCACAGTAAATAACTCAACCAACATATAGAAAATTGCCCACAATGAATAAACCCAGTCTCCTCAAGTGAATAGATCAACTCTGCTCACAATCCAAGCTACCAAATGATGGAAAACTCAACCCAACTGAAGCACAATGAAAAAATTTGCTTCATCTCTTCTCTAAATGACTAACTAGGGTGGATGGTCTCACCATCAAAGCCAATCCCTGAAAATTTCTCCTAGGGTTTCCATCCCAAGAGTTCCAAAGTGACAATGAGCTCTCTCAATGAGAAATTAGGAAATGCCAATGCAAGAATGAGATAGGGCACCCTCTTTTACTCCTTTTATTCATTAATTGTCTCTTTTGTGACCTTTTTACCTTTTAATCATTTTAAGTGACATTTTATATTCCCAATAGTTACTTAGAAGATTTTTTCTACTTTATTCAATGTCACCTTTATATTTAATTAATTCCCACTCTGGTGACATTAATAAAATAATTAATTCCCTGAGTATGGCCCATGGGAATTACTTAGGCCATTTCGTCAACTCATCTAGAGGACTTATTTGGAAAGGGACATTGCAACTTCACATCTTAGTGCACACAATGATTTGTTCCTCTATCGAAGAATATTCTCTACCTCAAGGAACAACAAGGTGATTTGGACCTTATTGAGGTCATCCATGATGTTGTAATTCATCTAAGACGATATGGGTTCTCCCCTTCATTATTTGCAAGGTCTAACCCCATCTTGAATTGGGATAGGATGCTTCTGCAAAAACTAGTGATTTGTAGGGACACTATGGGGACCAGGGCTAAGTGGACCCATCTTTGTCTTGATCAGAGGTGTTCCTGCTGGAACTTTTGGTTTGAACTTGCTATTTTTTTATTAGTTCTGGATGACATTTTCTTACTCGAATGGTTTTAGATCAACGTGCTCTTCTACATCAAACATGTCAAACTCATAGATAGGAATGACTTGATCACTTGATCGTGTCACATCCATTTGTTGGGAATGATTACACTCATATTGATGGTTCTCATTTAGAAACTCTTCATCATTGTTTAGAGATATATATTCTTCATAATACTCAGCCATCACCATAGCATTTGATATTTCTATCTAACTTGGTCTTGATTGTGGTTCATGGTAATCCCTTTAAGGTGGGGAGTTTAGGTATTCTATTAGTCTTGGTGCTCCACAAAAACTTTCTATTAAAGTATAATTAAAGGTAAAATATATAATTAATTTATGGAAATGAAACCGACCTTATTATTTTATTTATATATTTATTTATCATTTTAGGGTTATGTTCATATTAATAAGGTTTTAGGCTCAAGGTTGAAAATTGTTTCCCCTTTTCAGTCGTAGCAATTCATTTTGTAGGTGTTGTATCGTCGTGTCTAGTTGATTCATCTCCAAATCAAAGTGGACTCTTGATGCTTCTTCTGGAGTCAGAATCAACTTCATGTTGGGGGGGAGTAGGTTCCATTGAAATATCCCCCTTCCCACTTATTTATCCTTCATTGGTATAGATGATGTAAAACATAATTTTCTTGAAAGATCCAATGTTGGCATCTACCTCTTTACACACCCTAATATGAACTTAGGGTCCTCATTGCTTTACAACATGTATTTTTCCATTTCATTGGGCTTATTCATGGACACTTCAATGGTATCAATCCAAGAGGATTTGATAGCATAGTTTGCATTTGCAAGCATGACATTCTTGTAATAGCCAAAAAACACTGGGTCATTTAGACATTGGTCTTTAGGTATCTTTTGGAAGGTTCTATAAAACCTAAAATTGAAATCTTGAATCTGTGCATTCTTCTCCAAATGGATTTCAGTAAATTGTGTAAGAAACATGTGATATGCTATGGGCTAAGCGTACCTTTCCAAAAACACATCATCTATGTCATTGAAACATGTGATAGAGTTGGCTGGATGGGATAGATTCCAATCATATGCTAGTCCAAATAGAGTTTGATGAAAAGCATTGATCATGAAGTGATTGTGAGTGATCAAATGGATATCGCACATAGCTAATAATTGATAAATGTTTTTCCACATCAGCAAGCCATTGGGTGGAATAGTAGGTAATGGGCGTTGTTTCCCCTCAAAGGATAAGGGGCTCATATTGGGTCACCATATTTTGTTTCTTGAGCTCTCTTGGTCTTCCTATTATTGTTTAGCTATTACATCATCTCCCTTCCCAGTAGGGCTATTAGGTGGAGATGGATTCAAGGAGAGGAAAGGTGGAGACCAAGCTAGATTTTGGACTATGGATCTCTCTCCTTCAAGACTAGTTTTTAGTCCCTCTTCAATAGCTCTCCTTTGTCCTCTGGTTAGAACACCCTTTCATCCCTCCTAGGTAACCAACATAATGGAAATGTTGTAAGACTTGAGGTTCTTTTCTATTCAATTAGATCAATGAAGTTTCCTTTCTTGCAATCAATCCTACCTTTCTTCTTATGTGAGAGATTTCCAATAATTCTCAAGCTCCATTCGATTCTTAGTAGTCTGAAGGGAGTATTGTACAACTAATTTAAGATACTAGATTGATATTCAAGTCTTGTTAGAAAGTGAGGTTGCAATGAAGAGTTTCCAACCTACAAACTGGTCTAGAAAATGAGTCTTCAATCTATCTCCAATATGGTTGCCAAAAAACATTAACCTCTTTTTCCTGTCAAGGGAAAAGGGAACAACATTGCAAGTGTCATGACAAGATCTCAAAAACCCCTCTCTCATTTTTAAGGAGGTGGTATTCTTCCCATTGAGTTTTTATATTTTATTACGATATTTCAATGAGTGCAATGGGTAGGCGCTAAGTAGAAAACCCTAAGAAAATATTCTAATTCACATAAAGATATTTTATAATGTAGATTTTTTTTTAAATCATAGTGTTTCCAGAATGATCACGCAATATCAATGGTTGAAAAGAAAAGAAAATAAAGATAACTACAAGGTTCATAAGATAACATAATTCATCCCCTGAGGGGCAGCTCAATTAGCAAGTGTTGTGATATGAAGTGTTATGTTCGATGATGTTTCGAGTTCAAATCCCCCCGACTTACCCATGCCTGCAAAAGGGGCATATGTATGGAACCTGGGGGTTATAGTGGTAGCGGTCGGAATCGACCCTGTGTCATGCTAGTACAAGGTTCATAAGATAACATAATTCATCCCCGAGGGGCAGCTCAATTGGCAAGTGTCGTGATATGAAGTGTTATGTTCGATGATGTTTCGAGTTCAAATCCCCCAGACTTACTCATTCCTGTGGAAGGGGCATACTTATGGAACCCAGAGGTTATAGTGGTAGCAGTCGGAATCGACCCCATGTCATGCAAGTACGAAACCGCCTAGTTGTCGATTCCGCAAGATACAAAAAAAAAAAGATAACATAATTCATTCATAAAACAAGCATGCCTTCATTAAATAATGCAAGTGTAGGATCAACCATGAGTTTGTAAGATGAAGGAAATAAATTAAACCATGACATAATAAACCCAAAGAACTTTAAAAGACTATTTCATTCAAGGTCAAAGGATCTACAAAGATCCATTTGTTCAAGTTTCCACTGATTTACAATCATACAAAACTCATAAAAATAAGATGGCTACATGGATAGTTCTTTTTGGGTCCATAATAGAAATCCTAGAATATGACAAAGTTTATAATTTCCTGAAATAAAGTGGGTTGATATAGTCTCTACCAAAATCTCAATTACTAGTACATAAATGAGAATTTGAAATGGATTCACCCTTGAGGGTAGGGATGGGGATCCCATGGACCTAGAATATAAAAGAAAGATCTGGAAGAAGACAAGGGGCATATGGTCAATCCAAGGTTCTTTAAAAAAACAACATACATAAGGGAATGCCATGGAAAATACAATAGGTAAGAAAAGGTAGAAAAAGTTGTGGAAAATTGACTTACAAAATTTAGAAGGACTGGAATACTTTTCCACTTCATCAAGGAAATTTGATTTAGATAATATGTTGATGTATCCATTTGTGCTTCTCGAACCCTAATTTCCATTTTGAATTATTTTTATGAGGTCTTGGTGACTTTACCCAAACACTTATCAACCCTTAATTTGATGAAATATGAGATGGGTCTCACATTGTCCTCTCCTTTTACTCGTAAGGAACATATTTCATCTCGGACCTCACTTAATTTATGAACTATTCTTGCACAATTGAGTCAATATTAGAATTTTTTACCACAAGGTCATTCAACCATTGCATTATCTCTATCCTTGAGAAGGTCAGGAGCCCATTGAACTATTCAAGCAACGTGGTATTGAAAGTTACCGGCTTCAACTCATATTCTTCTTTGGTAAGGATATTATATTGGTAAATGTCTGAGGGTCCATCTATGTCCTTGATTTCATTAATACTATTGAAAAATACTTTACTCTTATCAATCAACATATCTCAAGTAGTAATCAATTGTTGCAAAACATCCAATCTAACATCCCAACCAGCTCCAATTTGTCTGAGTCTCACATTTGAGGGGAGATTTCCTTTGTTCCATTTGTTTTTATTCATGTTTATCAAGGCCTTGTTGAAGGTGTCAACATAACTATTGCAAAATTTATGATCATCTTGCAAGTATTATTTTAGAATATCCTTCAAAGAACTAATCTTAGTGGTGAGAATATAATATTTACTTACTATATCCCAAAGATCCATCAAAAAGTCCATCCTCTCTTCAATGTTGGCAACTACTACCTCTTTTTCTCCCTACAATAATCCCTAGGGATTCTTCATCTTGGAAATTACCTCTACTTTCTACTCTAACTATTGTTCAAGGGTTCATATGCCAGCTAATAATGGTGTGAACAATAGTATAGCTATTAATGTGGATAAGAACTCAACAATTCTCTTCTTCAAATTGGTATTTTCATCTAATTTCTCTTGAATAGAATGTCAAGACATTCCACTAGTAGCATCATTCAGATGAAGGGCCCCTTCCATTCCTAATTCCTTAATGTCCAATGAGGTGCAATTTTTCTCTAAGAACTTCTTCCCTCAAGTTAAGAAAAGGATTTGGTCTCCAAAGGTTTAATGTATAACAAATAATATGGAAGGGGTGCTTTAATCCCAAAACTAATATTAAGAAAATTAAGTATGGGAAGCAAGGTTTAAAGATTAAGGATATAAGAATCAGAGCATAGTAAAATTTCTTATAAGAAGCGAGGGAAAGATATTTAATTTAAAAAAAAAAAATTGAAGGGAGGAAAGAAAAAAAGAAAACAAGAATCCAGGAAGGGGAGAAAGGACAAAAGATTAAAGATATAAGAATCATAGAATAATCAAATTGTTTATAAGGAACGAGAGAAAGACATTCAACTAAAAAAAATTGAAGTAAGAGAGAAAAGAGAATAAGAATTGAAGAGGGGTGAAGAGAAAAGGAGAATAAAAGAGATATGAAGGAAAAACATAAAAAAAAGTGTGGAAGGGCGCATTATAATTAATAAGAATTCGAAGCATTAAAGAAGAGGTAAAAGAGATCAAGTTGGAATAAGGTCATAACAATAAAAGAGGTTAGGGAATAAGAAAAAATAATTGAAAAGAATAAATGAATGAATAAAATAAAATCACTTGGGAAGAAGCATAAAAGCAAATAAAAGGTGGGAAAAAAGCTAAGTAAAATGAACAACTTCAATTAAGCATAAGAGAGAGAGGGGGGTATTGTGAAGAATTACAAAGCCTTTGAAGGACTTGGAAAAGGGGGTTAATGAGGAAGTGCAAGAGAAGAAAAAGAGAAAAGAGGGTTCTTAATGATTATGAAGGTGGTTAATGATTGGGTGCCAAATTTGAGTAAGTTTATAGTCATTTTCACAATCGATGTTATTAAGGTGTTAATCAATCTCAACAAATTTTCTTGTAAGTCTAATGTAGTAATCTTAAGTTTCATGTAAAATAATCTTAAATTTCATGTAAAAAATTAGTTTGGTTGAAGTAATGTGGTGTTTGGTGTGTCTAGATCATTTAGCAATGGTAGGTTTTGTGGTGCTATTATAATGGATGTTGTCCATATGTTCATTTGTCCAAGTTTAAATGGTTGATTATGTTTAGACAATATACACGACCCTAGGAAGAAAGAATCTCGTAAACTCCTTATTGTAGGAGATGATCCATTTTTACTTCCACATTATTAATGATATTAACTATGGTATTGGAAGTAATGGAAATAAAAGGACGAGTCCATAAATTTGAAAAAATGTGGATTATTTAAAGAAGAGTTTATATATTTGGGATTTGGGATATCCTTTCAAGAATTGATTACGAATTGAAGTGAATGCTATCTTGGACTAGCTTGTAGCTAGTCATCATGTTTATGAAGTAAGGAAATTTCATGCCATTGCAAACTTTTATTGAAATTCAGTTTTTGTAATATTTGCAAAATATTTTCAATGTAAATTAATATGAAAAACTTGCATTATTAAGAACAAATTAATATGAAAAACTTGCATTACTAAGAACAAGAATATTGGAATTGAAAATTAATATGAAAAACTTGCATTACTAACAACAAGAAGATTGGAATTGAAATTTTAAAAAAAATTATAAATAAATTAAAATATAAAATAATGTCTATAAAAATATTTAGATGATAATTTAAATAAATTTAATAATTTGTATTTATTAATAATATGTGGTAAACATATTTTATAATGATGATATAATTTTTCGTCCCATTTTTACTTATGTCAATTTTCAATTATAAGTTTTCTTACTGACAACCTATCAAGTTGTCAAACAAAGGAAGCCACCGTATTTTTAATGCTAAGTTTTCGTAACAACAACTATCAAGTATTAAGGAAAGGAAGCCAGTGTACTTTTAACGCTAAGTTTTCGTAACAACAAACTATTAAGTATTAAGCAGTGGAAGCCACTATATTTTTCATGCTAAATTTTCGCACAATTATTAAACAAGCCACCGTATTTTTAATGCTAAGTTTTCGTAATAACAAAATATCAAGTTTTAGGGAAAGCAAGCCACTGTATTTTAAATGCTAAGTTTTAGTAATGACAAACCTATAAAGTCATTAAAGAAAGCAAGCCACCATATCTTATTTTAATGCTAAGTTTTCGTAACAACAAGCTATGATTCTTAAAGATAAATTATTTACAAGACTGGTTTTTGAGTTGAGCAGGGAAAACCGTAGCGCTCTGAAACGATTGCTCTGCAAACCTGCTACAAGATTGGAACTAGTCGTCGTGGAACCTGCTGCCTGTTACTGTCTAGCACAAGATAGCACCCGGGTCTGATCCGTCAGAATGAATCTGGAAGAGGGGGGGCAACCCCCTCATACAGCAAAGTAACTGTCAATGATAGGATGGGAACAAGAGCCAAGCAACCCTCATTCGAGCCGCCGTTGCAGCTTCGTGACCAGCTCCTTGCTAGAGAACAAGGGCTCAGGAAAGAGATGGATGTGGAACCTGGAACATCCCATCCAAAAGCATATCATGGTTGGGATCCTAGAAAATGCATTCCGCAATCTCATAAACCACCAAGATATCTCATAAGCTCAACAAGAGTGGGTGAACACACACAGTTTATGTGAGAGCATGCCCTCCTAGGCAAGTTCCTGGGATTATGGCCATCTGAACGTGACCTAACGCAATGGATTAAGCACTGGTGAAACCCTAAGGGGGACTACAAGGTTCAACTCAGCTCAAAAGGTTTTTTCACAATCATCCTTTACAATCTAGAAGACAAGGACATAATCTTCGAGAACGTGCCATACTTCTACAACTTGACAGGTCTATTCTTGTGCCTCTGGATGGAGCGATTCAACCTGGACATGGAGGACTTCACAATGACCCCAGTTTGGATCTGATTATACTCTCTGCCGCAGGATTTTTGGCTGGAGGAAATCCTTATGGGAATCGGGAATACAGTGGGTCACTATGTCAAAACATCAAAAGAAACAAAGCAAAGGAAATACACTTCTTATGCCTGCATCTGCGTGTACATGAACATCTCCAAGGCTCTCCTCGGATCTATAACCATGGAATATCAAGACGAAGACTGGAAACAAACGCTGGACTACGAGCACATCCCTTTCCGCTGTAGGAAATGCCATGAACATGGCCACCTCTTCAGAGACTGTCCACTAAATATCCAAGCTTCCAAAGTCAGCGACAACAAGTAGAAAGATGTCTTCACAACTGTCACAGGAAGGAAAAAAAATCCTCCAAGGAAACAAAATCTGGATCCATGCCCCAAGATCTTGACAAAAAACTCTTATGAGATCCTAAACCAGCTGCCAGAGGACGAAGAAATCCAAGATCCGCACAAAGAGAAACAACAGAAGAAAGGGAAGGACCAAGCCACACCTCCCCCTTCCCACAATAGTGAGACCAACCCAGACGAGGGGGGCGACGCAGATGGGGACACTCAGATGCAGTGGGATGATCATGATCTCGCAGGCATCAATCTAGAAAAACTTGAGGAAACTCTCAATCAAAAGGATCTACAAGCCCTCCTAGAAAAACAGCTGTGAAAGGTCCATAAAGTCTTCCTTGACTCCACAACAAGATTAAGTATAGCCACAGATCCAAGCTCAGACTCAAAGAGGATACCACGGGAGAACAAAAGAAGGGGAAGAAAATCAACCCAACAACTTATCAAGGAGGCAGACAATCTCATGCTCAACTCTGGGAAGATCCAAAAGCTCACAGAGGGATACCTCCACCCACCACCACAATCATTATGATGAAGATCATCACCTGGAACATCAGAGGACTCATTGGTAGATCCAAACAAAGAATCCTCCGAGATTGCATTAGAGTGGAAAACCCAGATATCCTTTTGTTACAAGAAACAAATTGTGCAGGGGTAGAGGTAGAAACCATCTTCCAGTGCATCTGGAGAGGTTGCGAGATCATACATACTGACTCCACAGGAGCATCAAAAGGATTAGCCATCTTATGGAACCCCAACATTATCACATTAAGCAGACCTTTTTCCACTATAGGTACACTCACTGCTCACTTCATGATCACAGGATCAATTCAGGAGGGTGATATCACAAACGTCTATGGACCACAAATCCAACAGGACAAAGACAGTCTCATGAAGCGGATAACCCACATCAAAACACTACTAAGCACGCCCAACTGGATCCTAGGGGGTGACTTCAATATGATCATGTCACTGGAAGAGAAAAAAGGAGGCACTAAACGACTGGAGCCAGACAGTGGTAAGTTCAAAACCCTCATAGACCAACTAAAGCTCGTAGACATTGAAAATCGCAATGGCACATTCACTTGGTCCAATCGTAGATCAGGGCACCAACAAGTAGCTGGTCACTTGCATTGATTCCTTGTAGCGGAAGAATTAGTAGAATTAGATCTGAATATTGAGAGCCTTATTCTCCCAAAGGCAGGATCAGACCATTGGCCAGTGGCCTTCTACCTAGAAACCGAGGCAATGCCCAAGTAAAAACCCTTCTGATTTGAGAAATTATGGCTATCACACCATGACTTTCATCAGCTTGCAAAATCCTGGTGGGTTCAGGAAGAAATAGATCATGGCACGTGCATGTACAAATTACAACAGCGCCTCAAAAACTTCAAGCACTCGATAAAGCTCTGGAATAAACATACCTTTGGAAATATATTCCAAAGCATGCAGGACATAGAAGACAGACTAGTAGTGTTGCAAAAAAATTTCATTTCAAGGACCAGAACCACTGAATTAATGAAAGAGGAGGAGGTTCTCCAAGCACAATTAGAAGAAAGGAAAAAAAAAGAGGAAATTTTGTGGAGACAGATATATAGGGTCCAATGGCTCAAAGAGGGAGAGAGGAACACAAAGTTCTTCCACAGAGCTATGTTGCATCGTCGATATATCAATAGAATAACACACTTGGAGGATTCCCAAGGAAATCCAATCAGAGAACACACCCAAATCGTTGACGAGCTCAACACATACTACAAAGATCTCCTAACAAAGACCAGTGGAGATAGAACGGCAGCAATTCGGCGGGTAACCAGTCACATACCCTCTCTGGTGACTCTAGAACAGAATGAAGCACTGATGAGACCCATCACTCAAGAAGAAGTGGACCAAGAAGTAAAAGGAATGCCCTCAGGAAAGGCCCCTGGCCCAGATGGCTTCACCACCGATTTCTTCCATCACTGCTGGGATCTAATTAAGGAAGAGGTATGGTAGGTCATTGAGGAGTCTCGTACCTTAGGCCAAGTCCTCTCTGCCCTCAACGTACCTTTCTCACTCTAATCCTGAAGGAGGAAAGAGTCACTCATCCCAAACAGTATAGACCAATTTCCCTCTGTAACGTCATCTACAAAATCATTACAAAGGTGATTGCAACACACCTTAAGCCAATCCTACCTTTTGTCATATCCAAGGAACAAGCAACGTATGTAGAAGGGAGACAAATCATGGACATCATCATACTGGCTCACAAGGTCATTCACTCTCTCAAGACGACTAAAATCCCAGGTATGTTTATCAAACTTGATCTGTCAAAAGCTTTTGATAGAGTCAGCTGGCAGTACCTTCGCTCCATGTTAGAATCCTTTGGTTTTGACCATCAATGGGTAAACTAGATCTTAAATCTTACCTCCTCAACCTTCTTCTCTATTCTTGTAAATGGGGTGCCCTCCCAGCCTTTCTTCCCCTCTAGGGGCATCAGACAAGGCAACCCCCTTTCACCTTTTTTGTTTATGCTCATGGTGGAAAGCCTTGGATGATATATCAAAATGACGATCCTGGAAGGCTCCCTCAAGGGCTTACCCTTGCATAACATCCAACCGACACCCTCACATAGTCAATTTGTTGATGACACCCTCCTCATGAACACCCCAACCGTAGGAGAGACCAACAAGCTCAATTCCATCCTCTCTGATTTCGTGGAAGCCTCCGGCATGACCCTCAACCTAGAAAAATCCAAACTCTACTTCTTCAACATTCTGATAGCGGTTCAAAATCGTATCTCTCGGCTCCTTGGCATAACCAAGAGCTCCCTTCCATCCAACTACTTAGGCATTCCCCTAACCAGCGCGTCGACGAGATCCATCTCTTGGGACAGTCTGCTTATTTCCAACAGGCTGGATAATTAGACCTTTAGGCCTCTCAACATTGCAGCCAGACTGGTCTTTCTCAAGTAAGTCCTGCAGACTTTGCCTACCTACCTCTTCACAGCCTTGGCAGCACCCAAGCAGGTCATCAGAGCCATCATAAACCTTCAACGCAACTTCCTTTGGCATGGACACCAACCCAATAAGAAATGGGCCCTAGTCAGATGGGACAAGCTCTACAAGCCTAAAAATATGGGAGGGATGGGACTTCGTGACCCAAGGAAACTCAACCAAGTCATGGGGGCCAAAATGTGGTGGAGATGGCTGAAGACCCCCGTAGCACTTTGGGCACAAATCTGGAAACAAAAGTATGCTCCATTCACACAAGCAGACCAACGCATCAGACATAATAACCAAGTGCAGGGATCCAATATATGGAATACCACCTAGAAAAATAGAGATTTAGTGCAAAATCATGCCTTCTTGGAGATTTGAAATGGAGAAAGTGCATTGTTCTGGCAGGACTCATGGCAGTAGCAAAAACCTTTGAGTGACCTGGAAGAACTCAACCCCCTTAAGCAAGCACTAAACCAAGCCACGTTGTTAAAGGTGAAAGATCTTTGGAGAACAACCGATCAAAGGTTGTCGTGGCGTCAATGGAAAATCGCCCCTCAGGAGCTACTGGTCCCAGAGAGCTTGGACCTACGGGCTTGGCAACACTATGCAAGTCACAGGAAAATACCCAACTGAGAAGGCCTGGACATTCTCAGATGGGGGAACTCTACCACCGATAACTTCTCAGTCAAAGAGGCATACTATCTGTAGGGAAACTACTAGAATCATGATAAGGGGAACATTTGGAACAAGGTTTGGAGCCCCACACTTTGGCCTAAAGTGTCCACCTTTTTATGGCTTATAGCTCACAACCGTGTTCTAACTTGGGATAACCTCAGGAAAAGGGGCTTCATAGGACCCTCAATCTGCACCTTATGCCAACAACAAGAGGAAACGATGGAGCATCTCTTCAACATATGTCACTTCAGTCAGTGGATTTGGGACCAAGGATCTCAAGTAATGCGCAGATCAAATCGAAACAGGAGCAGTATCAGCGACACAATAGAAAATTGGGACTCGCTCTCCCACAAAAATCCTATTCTTGCATATATTTGGCAACTCCTTCCGAGCTTCACTCTATGGAAAATCTGGAAAAAAAGAAATAAACGAATCTTCCACACTAGCCCTAACCTAGGAAAGAATTGTCGCACTCATCAAAGAGACAATCAGAAGCAAACCTTGGAAACCAGAGGATTTAAAATGCACTCTGGAGGAGCAATGCATTTTTCAGAACTGGCAGCTTAGCTTAACTAATAACTTTGCGGTGACTGCACCCAAATGTCAACATAGTAGCCCAACTACTTGGTCCCCTCCACCAACAGGATTCATAAATATCAACTTTGATGGGGCTTCCAAAGGGAATCCAGGACCAGCGGGATTTGGGGCCACACTTAGAAACTCTAATGGCGAAATCCTCTGCCTTATAGCAGGGTACTTGGGGGAAAGCACAAATAATGTGGCAAAGCTCACTAGCCTCTTACATGGTCTTCAAGCAGCAATTGATAACCACTTCCACAAGCTCATCCTGGAAGGGGAATCTCAAATTTTCATTCAGCTAATTACCAAGATTCTCCATGGAAAAAACGAGTTGAAAATTTCACCCAGCTGGAGACTCTCCAGGCTGCTCGAGGAATTTGGAGCCCTCCTTAGGCCCAATCTCAGCATCATAACCTCTCATGTGAAAAGGGAAGCAAACAGTGTAGCGGATTGCCTAGCAAATGAACGGGTAGCAATGGAGAGGGAATGCATCTATTGGGAGGCGCATATCTCTGAAAGCATAGATATCTCAAGCCGTTGTCACGCCCTTGCCAACAAAGATTTACTTACCCCGGATGGGGTGCCACGTAGCGCAGCTAGGCCACACAGTTTGGAGCGAGGTTGGGCCTTAAATACAGGCCATCGGCTCCCATCTCCTCAACATTAAGATGGGAGCAAGCTCGTGCAGCCAGGCTTATGAGATGAGCCCTCTCACGTGAGCGAAGAGGAAGGACACACAGGGCACTAGGAGGATAGCCTTAATGGTCGATCCTGTCATGATCACCCTCATGTTTATCAGCATTTTTGGTCAGGAGGCAATTCATTTCAAGTTCAACCAACTGCAAGCAAATATTTATGAGCGTTGGTGCAGAGGTAGCAACCTCGTTGATGTTCTAATCAATGTTTGGCTCTTACACATGCCGAGGGAGAGAGGCAAACCTCACAGAGGCGCAGCCTGGTATGCTTTAGATGCTCACCGGAGGAGGCAGTAGAAATTTGAACGAGTGTTGTCCATGGCACGGACGCAGCTAGTTCACAAAACCAAGAAGCCTAGAACGCCTCCCATGGCCTATGTGGAGGAGATTTTTCCAGAAGAACCCATCCAAGCTCCTCCAGAACATCTCCTCTTTATCGTTCCTGACAATTGGAATCCGTCAATCTGCTTTTCGGGGGAAGCTAAGCTAATGGGCACAGGGACACCACAGAGCCATAAGAAGGACAAACAAACATAGGAAACCACTACTTGCTATGTCGAAGAAGAAATCCCGGAAGCTGTGGACGCGGAGGTGACTTCGGGAGCAGGTGAAGTTTTCATGGACGCGAGCCACCAGAACGCGCAAAGAGGACCGCAAGGAAGGCACCATCTAGAAAATGAGGAGGCCATCAATCCAGGAGAAGCATTGTCGGAGGATAGTTGGGTGAGGGAGGGGGGCATGGCTCCCATGCCATGTCCCTTATCCATCATGTAGGAAGTATGGCATGTCCAGTCGCCCTTCCTCCACCCAGAACACCTGGAGCTAATATTTGACACAAGAAGCCTAGTGGAAGACCTAATCCACCGTGCTATCCAGATCAACCAACACTTAGACATGTTGTATGATGCCTACTCCAACGCGCCACCAAGACGAAGGTGCCCAACGTGTGCACAATCCTTCGCGCTGCCAGTCAGAGAAGGAAAGCAGGGAGGAGAGGCTGAAACCACCGAGTAATTGCTTTAGTTAATGTTTCTGGTTAGAGGTTATGTTTTGATTAGAGCTAGAGCTCTAGCTCTGTACAATTTTCACTTTGTTGAAAGTAGAAAGTCAAAGAAACATTCTCAGACTAATGGTTGATGTATGTCCTGGTTTCCTATGGGCATGACATATGGCAGCCCATTTTTTGATACAAGATGCATAGGAGACCGACTTTCTGGGTTTCCGTTTTTCCGGCAGGACAGTTGGCAGTCCAAACATATGTATAAGCTTGAAAAGTTAATGCAATAGGATCCTCACCTTTTTTACTTAAAAAAATAAAAACTATGATTTCTTAAATAAAGCAAGCCACCGAGATTTTAATACTAAGTTTTAATGAGACCGAATTTTTCTATGATTTGCGGTGATTAAATCACTGCCATTTTTTATTCTTCCATGATTTGCGGTGATTACCTTGCAGCGTCATACGATTTTTATTCTTCCATGATTTGTGGTGATTAAATAACTGTGATTTTTGTCAAATCCCTGAGAATCAGAAAGTTACCTTGAAACGTCACTTATGGATAAGTGAGGAGCGATAAGAAATGTGAGATTAAATTTAGTTTTTTATTTTTGGGGTGAATCTTGGTGAAGGTTTTTTACCATTTATATTGAAAAAAATAATCAATATGAAAATAGGGATGCATTGGTATTAATGTTATAAAATTGCATGTTATATGGTTTTGTGTTTGGGATTAAGATTATATGCTACTATAAAGTATATGACTTTATTGGAGGTAGTTTCAAGGATAACCACAAGGTACATTAACTTAACTTTTGGTTTCACACTAAAACTTAAAATTGTATTTGATAAGATTTTGTTTTGGTGTAAAATCTAAAATTGTTCTTGATAAGAGTTTGTTTTCCATGGACCTAAGGAAATAAATTAACGATCCAAGACCCAGAGGTATCTAGCAAGAGTGAAAGTCTGCCCCTTTACGAATAAAGAATGAGTTATTTGTGACATGTTTTCCTTAAACAATGGTGATGAGTTTGCCTGCATTTGCAAATAGCAACAAGTCTTCAAAAAAAATAAAGAAAAATACCGATGATATTAGTCTTCTTGCAAAAACTATTTATGAGTTTCAAAAGAACATTTTTAGCTTACAATTAATATTAATAAAATCAAGATTATAGTAATTAAATTTAATAAAAGAATTTATTGCCTAATTTTGTAAGGTGGTAACATTTATGAAGAAGTTCAATCTTACAAATACGTAAGTATCGATTTCAATGGTCAAAACACAATGTTTAGAATAGGATCATTGGTTGTTGAAAACTTATTATAAAGTCGCAAATAAATCTAAAATTGTTGAATTAAACTCGCAAACAAATCTAAAATGTTGAATTAATATGATTAAGGAAAAAATATTAATAATTTAATTATTTATGTTATTCTCTACAGCTGAAAATGTTGAATTAATATGATTAAGGAAAAAAAAATTAATAATTTAATTATTTATGTTATTCTCTACGGCTGTAAAGTTTGATTTAAAGAAAAAATTCATGTTTCAACATTTTTATCTCATTTATTTTTTAAGATTGTGAAATTTGGGCCTACAATATTTTTTATAAAATTTGGAATAGATCCGCTTTAGGAGAGTGCAACCACTTTTAATGAAAATAGTTCAGAATTTTATAAATAACTAACTGTATACCTACTTTATGGTTAATAAGTTTACTTTATACTTAATTTTATTTTATTGTTAAAGAATAATTTATGTTTTAATAATTATAGGTTTAGAGTAAATGTTTTTCTTTGAAATATCTAAAATTTATTAATTTCATGTTTATTTTTATTATAATGAGTTGGAGTGGGAATATGGAAAAAAAAACTTTAATTTCAGTAAAGTGAATCCATTTACGTATTAAAAAATGTAATTTAAATAATATAAAATTGTAATTTTCTCTAGATTTATGTTGTCGAATTCCTAAAAAAAAATACAACACAAAAAAATAGAATATTTAGACAATGACATTATAAAATCATCTTTATTTAAAAATATATTTTACATGTTGACTAATTATAAAGTAAATTTGATAATGTAAATTATTAAAAATGGTTTCTTAAGTTTATTTGCATTGATCATTCATCTCTTACAGAGATGTAGATTAAGGGTATTGTTTAACTATTTTACATTTTGGTCTTTTTTGTCAGAATTCGACAACATAAATTTGAACAAAATCGCAATTTTTTGTTGTTGAAATTGCATTTCTGAATGCATAAATGGATGCAGTCTGTTGAATAATCCCTGGGGCACTCGGATTATATAGACTTAGCTCACTCAAATATGCAGATCCAACACTTTCTTGTTAGATTCTGGACAAAATTAAACAGAAAAAATCCCCAGTAAGGGCCAAAATGTAGAACGATTAGATTACGACAAATTGACATTGTCTAATTGTTCTACGTCTTGGTCTTTTTCGTCGGAATTCGACGACCTAAATCTACACGAAATTATATTTTTTTGTTGTTTAAATTGCATTTTTGAATGCATAAATGGATTCAACGTGTTGAAAAACCCGTGGAACACTCGGATTATAAAGACTTAGCCACTCAAATTTGCAGACCTAACATTTTCTCGTTGGATTCCAGACAAAATTAAACAGAAAAAATCCACAGAAAAGGGACAAAACATAGAACGTTTAGACTACGTCTTTTATAATTAATTAACATGTAAAATATATTTTTAAATAAAGATGATTTTATTATTAAATAAAATAAGTAGTTGCAACATAGTTTTTATTATTAAATAATATCATTAGTTGAGGAGTTGTGGTAGTCTCACGATATGATTGGGATAGGTTTTGCACTCTTTTCTCTTAGATTCAAATCTTAAATGAATTTTTGGCCCATTTTGATAAGGTTAAAAGGGTAGACGTCTCTCAGTGTGTCTCAAGAATCCTTTCTTTGCTTAATTATAAGTTATTGATAAACCTTCCCTTTCTTAATTATAAGTTATTGATAAATCTGGATTGCGTTGTGCTTCTCGGGTGTATAATTTCTCCAAACCATCTATTACTCCCTAAACTTGCATAACTTCATTGTGCCCCTAAAACTAGCCTATCCATTCACAAACCTTTTACTTGGTATAAGTTTTCTTCATTTACTTTACACTTTATTTTTATTATGTGATTACCTTTGCTTGAAACTAGTTTCATTTGCTTCTTATAAGGTATGATTAGAAATCATTGCCTGGGTCAAGATGTGTCACAACATATTCGTTTGATTTATATTTCCAAATGAAGGCTTTTCCCCAAGGTTTAGAGGATAAACAAGTTCACTGCAAGAATGTTTTCGTTCTTGTAGCACACAAAGAGAAACATCATGACTAAAGGTGTGGTTCAAAATTCAGACTCTATGATAGTACATTCCAATCATGCAGAAGTATTGAGCAAATGGTTATTTTCTTTCATCATTCCATATCTCAAGGGTTGTCTTATCCAATGGTGATCTTATTATGATCAATAGAGTATGGGTTGGTATCCATCGATACTTCGAGAAACCTCAGATATTGGGGTATGATCACAATTTTTCATATAATCATTTTGATGGAGATTTGACTTGTTTCATGTTTTATGCGATGATGAGGTAAATGAAAATAACTATTTCGATTAGTTTCACATGCAACAAGACCTTGTTATGTTATCATTTGTACAGATGTTGTTCTAACCTCATTCACAGAGAAACGTGTAATGCACCTGCCATTACGACAACCAAACAACGTACAACAGGTCAATTGTTTTTTTCTTTTAAAGCTGTGTTCGAAAAATTTAAACATCATAATAAATAGTCAACATCGTCGACACATCAATCACATAAATTAGCGAAACAATAATAAAGAATTAATAATCCAATACGACACATGGCCGACATATCCTCACCATGAATCATGACACACACATCAATGTATTAACATAATAATTACAACATCCCAACATCATTGCATTCTACCATTAATGATGATGCAAAATAATACAAATCTTAAACCTTCAACACATCTCATAAGGACCATCAATCCATCAATTCCAATTCACAATTAAACATGGTGCACAAGTAACCATCATCATTATCAATCATACATCAACATTAAATATCTGTTGCCCATGAGAGTAATATTTCCTGAACATTCTCATGCCAACTTAAGCAATGGTGCGAGATTAAACATCGATTAAATTCATTGTGCGAGTAAATCAATCACATAAATTCAACACCATTATCATTAATTCTGAGGTGCAAGGAAGAATGGCAAAACAATCTGTTGGTTGTGGAGCCTGATTATCTTCCTGATTTAGAGGTCTTTTACTTTCAGCCGTGTTTATACCCCATGAAGTATTTACACCCCAGAAGTATGTACACTCTTCCATGCGGGGTAGTGCAAAGGGGGGGTACCCCCTCTGCGGGGTCTGGGGGGGCTATCCCCCCAGTTAGGGAATCTGGGGGCAAGCGGCCCCCCAGCAAGGGTTCGGGGGCGAAGCCCCCAAATAAAAAATTGCCTTGTAAAAGTATATTGTAAATCTGGACTGTTCATTATAAGGTCGCAGATCTAACGATAGAGATTATGTTAGGGTTTTTTGTCCTAGAAGGCAACCCTCTTTTATGAGGGAAATGTATTGCGGCTATGTATGTTGGCGAGTATTGTATTCGGAGTGAGGAGACTATGAGAGAAAGAAGAGGAAGTTACAACGGGTTTTGTTGTAGGTTGTATCCCTTCATTTTGCTGGATAATAATAAAGAAAGGACCTGGCAATTTCTCTGATGGACATAGCCCACACTGGGTGAACCACGTAAATCTGTGTCTCTCTTGTATTGTGTATCTTTTGTGTTTTGTTTCCACATTTGTTTTATTTTATTGCTCCGCGGTCCTGTTTTTCTAACACAATCATACACCACTAAATTAAGGCACACACGTAAATATTATTACTTAACCAATCATGCATCATTATAAAAATCTTGGCGCAAGTGAGCTAACAACTTAATCATTCATCATTCATATAACAACACAAGATAAGATGCAATGTAATCAACTTTGTCTTATTTTCAAGGTGCAAAGCATTTAACAGTTATTTTCAAGGCGCAAGGCCCAATCACAAAACACGATCATCCGTCATAATAACTTTTCATTATGCGCTAGAAGACTAATGTCTAAGAGCGTCATTTATTACACAAAATCCATTGCGTAAGCAGTCTAAAATCTAAATCCATCATTATTACATAAAATACTGTTGCGCAAAGGTCTAGGATCTGAGCCATCATACATTACATAAAATCCATAAGCTCAAGTAATAGTTATTAATTTATTTTGGGTGTAGACTAAAGGTCAATCAATCCTAATCATCATTTAATTCAAGGCGTAATGTAGTCAACATCAAATCCACCACTTAATCCATGGCGCTTGAGGAGTCTAAAATCATAACAATCATTCCTTACCATAATTTTTTTTGCGCAAGAAGTAATATGAAATCAGGCATCCACCGAAGCTCTAAGGGATAGTTGGTTGGTTCGATGGGGCGACAACGGGAAATAGCCTTAGCAGTGGGGCTGGTGGTGTCATTCAAATATATCCAAATTTTGTTATTAAATGGACATTTAACCTGGGAGCTGGTACTAACAACATAGCTGAGTTGATTAGAGTGTGGACAACTCTACATCTGGAAAAATTACACAACTTACGATCCAAATAACCGGGGACTCCAAATTGGTGATAGACTGGTGCAATGGTGAAGGCAGGCTCCATAACCTGGCGCTGGAAGGCTGGAAGGAATGTATTTTGAGTTTACACAGTGATTTTGTAAATCTCTCCTTTATACCCTCTTAAAGACAATTTAACAAATTAGCAAATGAACTATCAAAAAAGGCCCTACTAGATAAAGATCACTTTGGTCAGATTGTCTACACCTAATGGAGAGATAATGTGCCAAATTCAACATATATCATCAAGGTTTTTTTATTTAAATTTACTGTCATA
Organism: Picea mariana; assembly: GCA_032191745.1. Taxonomy (NCBI): domain Eukaryota; kingdom Viridiplantae; phylum Streptophyta; class Pinopsida; order Pinales; family Pinaceae; genus Picea; species Picea mariana. The sequence goes on from JASDQU010107599.1 coordinate 164,461, forward strand.
GTTTTTGGCTTCCTGTTGATGTGAGGAATGGCGGTTTTAAAAAGACACAACATGAAATTTTATCTCGTTTATGGATCAAAGAAACAGGGGCACACTATTCTTATGCTTGATGCAAGATGTAATGATCAATAGAAGACGGTTAAGGCCGAGAAATTCTGGAAAAATGCAATCGGCTGATAAATTGGCGAAAAAATCAATGATGTAATCCTTTATATTCTCAATATAAGAGTAATTTTCTTTGACTGGAAAAGAAACCAATATTTATTACATTTAAAATACATGGTGCAACAGAGATATAACCACTTGTGTAACCATGCACAACGTTAATCGGCGCGCACAATCAATTATTAACATCATCAATTATCGACAGTAAATGCTTAATGCGCTATGGAAATCCTCGATCAATATTTTAATCATTACACTTTAGAGAATACTATTAGGATATAACTTATTCTATATTGACAACCATTATTATACTTGTCGATAGGCATGGTATATAGTGTTGAGTTAGGTATATACTTTAGTCTTATCACTGCCTTCACTTCCTCCAATGTTATTGTAATAAATATTTATGTCATCTAGTCATTTCATGTCTACTCTTTGTCTCTCTATCTCCTTAAACAATACTTTCATTATTTTATTCGTCGGGTATATGCTACATAGTAGCCTTCGCCTTTTTTTTCTATGTAAAAATTAATTAAAATAAAAGTAAAATAAAGTAAAGGGATCTCACTCTACCAAAGGATAACTAATGCCTTCCTGTGAAATCAATGACTCACGTAAAGTCTTCTCAAAATCGCACCATATAATCAATAAATTCATGTCCAACATAGAATTCAAGTGATTCGTTTACAAGTGTCACCATATTTCAATGAAAACACATCCAACTTATAAATCAATAAATTCATAAAATGGTAATCCATATCTTAACTCAAGTGCAATCTCATGTTTATTATTTTAAGTCAAAAATTTGTTTAAGGTAGTTTCAAAGGCTCAACATTCAAGGAGAATTCACGTCCAACAAAAACTTAAATTAGGAGGATGTCTCGAGGCAGAGTTGCTCTCAGGTTAAGGAAATTTCTCTCCCAAGGAGACAGAAGGTCTGACGCCCATTCCCGACCCAACTATATGCAAGGAGAAAGGTCGCTGAATGGATAAGGAATTTAAGCAATCAACTAAACTTGAGCGAGGTAAGGAGATTGTACAACAAGACCCACCCACTAATCCAATAGCGTCTGTCAGCGCTCTTAAATATAGCTGACATTGTATCAGTCAGGGAGTTGTATCCTGACATATAGCCGACAAATCTTGGCCTGACGTCGAAGAAAATTCGAGAACACCAGTCGAATTCATGGGTGTCTCACTGCTTACTTGAATTCGCCAACGGATTTTGGGGTGGATTTGCCAGGTAACGCCCAGGTTTGCAGAGCAGAAACGCCATGGTTCCTGAGTAAACGTCGAGTAAAGAAAGGGTCAGAGATTTCTAAAGAGGAACGCATGGTAAAGAAAAACACAAGTCAGTAAAAGAGAGATCGCAGAGGGTTCCGAGCCAAACGAGAGTAAAGGCAGACTTCTTCTGAGGAAAAGAGAAAAAAAAACTCAAGGAACAAGCACGGAAGAATCCAAGAAAAATAAAATGGTAGGGGAGGAACGAATCGTTGGACTTCCCCACAAATTCTAGGTGAGTCGCTGAGAGAGAGACCCCTCGCCATCGCCAATCTCAGCTGCTAAGTGAGAGGGTTGCGCAGGATCAGATAGGCAAGTGTGGGACTGCATTCCTGAGTGCATTTTCAACAGGGGTGAAGTGATTTCGCTGGGTAAAATCTTGGAAAGAAAAAAATAAATTCGACCGGCAGTGAGAGGGCAGCCACCGGAAGAATGGAAAGGCAAGCGCGGCGGTCAACCAACAACAAAGAGAATGGAAAGGCAAGGTGGAGGGCGAATACGAAGATCTAGAACTTAAAGAACTTAGAAGAGCATTTAATCTGAAATTCATTATTACTTAATACATCAATGGTCGAATCAAGGCCAACATCCATTTAAACATACAACTATCGCATTTCCATATAAACTAAAATAAAATTTATACACAACAATTCACCAAGGTCAAGGCAAGAATCCATTAAACATACAATGAACGCACTTAATACACAACAAACTCAATAGGGTTACTGTATCTGGAAAAATGGGTTTGATGATGTCCTTCAGCAGTTGGTGTCCTTCTGCACTCCCACTTGCCAATCGCTAAGACCTCACTGGTACCTCCCATCCAATGCTAGAGGTACTCTTTTTCCCCCTGAGCCCCTCGAACCGCAAAGGGGCCACACACACAAACGAGAGAAAATGAAGCTCCCAGCTCACCTCGCAATGTCGAGCTACAACTCTCTATTCGAGCTGGGTATCCCAACTCCCACAAGAAAAATTAGTCAAGAAAAACCCAACATTGTAACCTTACGCAAACGAGTCGTGTCCTTTCCTTATCCCCCCCGTTACGTTTATAGAGTTCTTCTTAGTGACACTTGTCAATTTGCTCGTTAAATTATTTTTATTTAATTTTTATTAGGAAATATTCTCCCTCGTACATTTGTCACCCAATCCCTTAGTTGCACAAGAAATTCACTTAATTAATTAAATTAATTTGTCAATTTCCTCACCCACCTAAATGTGTTCTTAAAAACACTCATCGATGTCTCTTTATTCCCTCACATTCCCTGAATGACTGACGTCTTTCTTAAATCTTAGTTGAATTCATTTTAGGAAAATTCTCTATACTAGATTCCTTCTATGTTCCACATTCCTTTTGCAATTAATTTCCCTTTTTGTCTAGGTTCGAATTTAGCAAGTTTTGCACATGACAACAATTAATCTTTTTAAATAATTTAATCCTCCTTTAAATTCTAAATTTAATTTTTTATCCCCCATTTTTCTTCATCCCCCCGTTATTAAATGTTTAATTAAATTTTTTTTTTGTCCTCATGTCCTACTTAGACCTAGGTTTTAAATTCAACTAGGCTTAGAATTTTTTTTTAAGGGAAGGTTATAATTATAAATTTAATATTTTAACGCTGACTAAGTCAAAGTAGGATATAATTTTCTAGGAACCTAGGTTCATTGACTCACCTATGTTTACAAACTGCGATGTGCCCTTCAAGATGCACTACGTACTCCAAGGGTGTCACTCGCATTCATTCATGTTTCTTTTATGCGACATGCCCTTCAAGACGCACTACGTACTCCAAGGGTGTCACTCGCCTTCATTCATGTTTCTTTTATGCGACATGCCCTTCAAAATGCACTACATGATCCAAGGGTGCCACTCACCTTTTGAATGATTTTGGTAGACGTCTAACCCTTAGAGTCAAAACTCCGTCAGATGACCTTGTGGGAGACTAAGGGCCTCTAAGGAATAAGGAACATGCCTTATTGTGTGCCCCTTAGAATCTTTGTGAGTGACTGTCTCAGTCTTCCCTCACGACATCATGGATCTCTCGAACTTGGTAATCGTCAATCTACAGTTCAAGCCACGACGAGAGTGCTAGTAGGCTGTGGCAAGGTTGCTGCCACACCTTTCCCTCAATATCTTTGGTTGTCATGCATGACCCCTTTACTCCAAATGTGAGTCTGATTAGCAAGAAATCGTCATCTTGCATCCATCAACGAATCATGTTAGCGATCCATAAACAACATCATAATATACCTAGTCATATGTCACATATGCAATAACAAAAATACTCAAACTATATATACAGTCCACTCCCTGACTCGATCTGGATTCCAAGGAGGTCCATCGATGCCATCAACATCCTCAATCTGTCAAGAGTCATGCACACTCAGGATAAACCAGTGAATAACACATGTCTATACATAATAACATAACCTAACATCACAATCCGCAGTATCATCATTAGAATCCATAAGCGAAGCAGTCAATCACACAATGAACGGGGTCACTTGCATGCAAGTGTCCTCAAAGAACAAGTCACATCATGTGCGAGCAAGAGTGGGATGTTACATACACCCCCTCTTGTTTTAAACTTTGTTCCGAAGTTTCACAGTATACAACTAAACAAGTAAAGTATCTGACAATATCTAAATGTCTAGCTATCAACAAAATGAAATTTCTAATGCATATCATATGCATCCTCCCAGGTAGTCAAGTGTGGACTATAATCGTCCCACTGGTCCTGGACCTGATTGATAGTTCGACGCCATAGTTTTTGAATACGATGGTCCAAAATGTGGATTGGCTCTGCCGTGAGTGCACCCTCGCCCAACATCCGCCAAGAACTCAAGTCAATTACACACGTAAGATCACTGGCCTAAATTCTTACACAAATACAAGATAACCATCATGCATATGCCTCAAAGAATGAGGCACGACTAGTCATTAGGAACTTCACCATTATGGTCACGCGAAGTGCATCATCAAAACCCATTTGTCATTCTTGTGTTTCTTCCAACCCTTTTTATTATCGTTTGTACTTGTTCTTCCATTTATTGGATCTCTTCTAGTCCTACCAGGACCCTATCCTTGAGTCTGTCCAAGCTCAAAGGCAGCTGACATAGTCACGTGCAAAGAAACTCAACGGTACCATATTAATGGTACCTTGATGGTTGTTGTTGCACACAAACTCAACCAACGACAAGAACTATTCCCAACATTCCTGTTGGTCTAACACAAACATTTGTGACATAACCTTCCAAAATTTGGTTCATTCCTTCAGCCAACTTGTTTATCTCAGGGTGATATGCAGTACTAAAGTTAATTTGGGTTCCCAAGGCCTCTTGGAAACTAGTCCAAAATCGTCCGGTAAACATAGATCCTAAAACATATATGATTCTTTTAGGCATGCTAGGAAGTTTCACAGTCTTGTTGAAAAAATTCTAGCTATGTCAGGTGTCTAATATGTCGTGTGCAAAGGAATAAAATGTGCACTCTTCGTCAGAATGTCAACTATCATGGAAATCAAGTCGTCCCTCCTTGTCGTCAACGAAAATCCCACAATGAAGTCCATCGAAATGGCCTCCATTTTTTTATTCTGGAATGACATGTGGCTGTAGTAATCTAGCCGGATGTCTATGTTCATCCTTTACTTGCTGACCTTCCAAACACCTCACCATGTAGATAACCGTGTCCGCCTTCATCCTTACCAAAATAATGAGGGATTAAGGTTTCCCCTCATCTTCGTGACTCCAAGATGAGTCATGTACACTGATCTATGAGATTTGTTTAATATCAAACCTCTCAAATTTGTTGGTTGTGGAGCTTGATTATCTTCTTGATTCAGAGGTCCTTGCTTTCAGCCGTGTTTATACCCCATGAAGTATTTACACCCCAGAAGTATGTACACTCTTCCACGCGGGGGAGTGCAGAGGGGGGGTACCCCCTCTGCGGGGTTCGAGGGGGCTATCCCCCCGGCTGGGGGGTCTGGGGGCAAGTGGGCCCTCGAAGCAAAAATTGCCTTGTAAAAGTATATTGTAATTTCATTGTAAATATGGACCATTCATTATAAGGTCGCAGATCTAACGGTAGAGATTATATTAGGGTTTTTTGCCCTAGAAGGCAACCCTCTTTTATGAGGGAAATGTATTGCGGCTATGATTGATGGTGAATATTGTATTCTGAGAGAGGAGACTGTGAGAGAAAGAAGAGGAAGTTACAGCGGGTTTTGTTGTAGGTTGTATCCCTTCATTTGCTAGATAATAATAAAGGAAG
>JASDQU010107600.1:0-36594 GCA_032191745.1 Picea mariana
AACAAACACACCTAGCACTCTTATCTACAATTGAACCAAACTATTTTGAAGAAGCCAGCAATGATGAATTTTGGAATAAGGCCATGGATGAAGAATTGGATCAAATAGAGAAAAATGATACTTGGGAATTGGTTCCAAGACCAAAGAATAAGAATGTGATAGACACAAAATGGGTTTCAAGGAATAAATTGAATGAAGATGGACAAGTTACAAGGAACAAAGCTAGATTGGTATGTAAAGGATATGCATAGATTGAAGGAATCGACTTTGAAGAGAGATTTTCCCCAGTTTCCAGAATGGAAGCAATCTGTTTGCTTTTAGCTTATGCATTCTCCAAAAATGTTAAAGTATATCAGATGGACATAAAATCATGTTTTCTTAATGGGGACCTTGAAGAAGAAGTCTACATTGAACAACCAGAAAGATTTCAGTTGTCATAGAACACAAACTATGTGTGTAAATTAAAGAAGGCGTTGTATGGTCTAAAACAGGCTCCTAGAGCATGGTACTCCAGACTGGATAAGTATCTACAGTAGGCAGTGTTCAGAAAAGGAAGTGCATACAACAACCTCTACATCAAGGTAAGACAATGTAATATTTTATTAATTGAAGTTTATGTTGATGATATTATTTTTGGTAGTGATGATGATAGGTTAAGACAAAAATTTGCAAAAGAAATGCAAAATGAATTTGAAATGCCATTACTTGGAGACCTATCCTTCTTTTTGGGACTTCATATATGTCAAAGGAACCAAGGAATTTTTATTTCTTAAATCAAGTATATCAAATAAATGATCAAGAGGTTTGGAATGGAAGATTGCAAACCAGTTATCACTCCCATGAAAACTAGTTGTAAGTTGAGAAAAGATGATGATTCAAAGTCTACAGATCAGAGGAAATACATGTCAATGATTAGAAGCCTACTATATGTGACAACATCCAGACCATGTGTAATGCAGATAGTTGGACAGGTGGCACGATTTCAAGCATCACCAAAGGAATCACATGTATTAGCAGTAAATAGGATATTTAGATATCTCAAAGGAATAGAAGAGTTTTGATTATGGTATCCAAAAGAAAAAGATCTATCACTTATTGCCTACAGAGATGCAAATTGGGCAGGTTGTATTGATGACTGAAAAAGCACCAATGGAGCAATGTTATACTTAGGTGAGTGTTTGGTATCATGGCTAAGCAAGAAACAATCATCAGTATCTCTATCTATAGCTAAGGCAGAGTATATTGCAGCAACAACATGTTGTACACAGGTTCTTGTTGATGGGTGAAATGACCACTCGTCAACTAGAAGGGTGAGTCCAGTCCGAGGTTGTCTAATTAACCCAATCCATTTGGATTAACTCACCCTGACGGGTTTTGTGGCTCTGTTAGATGATCTAAGTCCTAAAGAAAGTAAAAATAACCAAAGGAAAAACAATAACCTAATAAATAACAATTACGAAAATCTATAAGTACAATTAACTATATATATATGTACAGTTTATATATACAATAATTCTATTTATAATATATATATAATATATACAAACTAAGAATTTTAATCTAAATCCATGAAAATCGAATGTAAATTGTTTTTTTTTTAAACAACAGTAAAACTACTATGTAATTTTTTAATTTTGTTTTCTTAGATGTTTATACTTAAGAAATCGAATATCAAACTGTCTAATTAAACAAAAGAAATAACAGATGGTAGAAAATATTTTAACTATAGGAAGCTTATATATTTATTATACTAATGAAATCAAATAACATGATGACTTGTTATTGCATCCAATATCTGTTCAATGTGTAGCATCCAGTCACCTTATCTGATGAGGTAAACCTGTGACAGATCCTGAAATTGCTCCTAATAAATGTGAAGCAGTAATGATGGAGTTTGAATCATAATAACATAACACATAATAGATGCAGTCACAGTAATCTTATAATTCTACAAGCAACCACAATAAGATAAATCTTCCTGTGAGAACTTGCGTATAAACGTTTGATCAAAACTAGAGATAAATCTCTTAATTCAAATTGAACGAATGATTACTATGTGTTGTATCTAGGACATGAAAATATGGACAGTATATAATCTTTAATTATACCAACTAATAATAAATCACGACGACAAAAGCAATCATAATCTATTAACAAATTGAAATAAACATGACTTGAATAAAAACATCATACAAAAAAGCTAAAGTTGTGACATGTATCATATTCCATTCAAGTCTGAAGTGAAACATCCATAGTCTTTCCCCAGGCTGAGATCATCAATGTTTACAAAATAATAGGTTTATATAGGTTTCAGGAAACAAAATTGTTTCCTATCGATAAGATCAAGCTTGTTTCAAAAATATGGGGGATGCAACCACCCTGATTTTACTGAATATCAAAAAACTACCAACAGTCTAATCTGTTTACTCAAAATACAAAGTTGATGTGGCTTGGTGATCTCAAAATTGTCCCATATCTTCTTAGAAATCATGGGATCCTTAATCATCCTGAAAATAAATGAAAATGAGAAGGTTTCAGATATGTTTTCAATTATTAAATCAAACAACTCGAATTTTCTTAACTCGCTACAGAATCTTACGATTTTGTAGCTAGTTATAATAGCAAATGCAATCATATTTAAAAATAAACAAACAAACTAATCTTAACAAGAAAAATAGTTTATTCAATCAAATAGAATATCCTAACTTAAGAGTGACAAAATCATGCTAAAATTTAAAAAGATCATACCTCAAATCATGGAATCAAAACATATCAAGAAATTTTGGAGTTCACGATAGCTGTTGTTGCCTCTACATTCTTGAAAATGACACGAACTATAGTTTTCAATCGTTTCTCATTCCCTTGGATAATGGACTCGAGTATGTAGTTTTCATTTTTCAACCTATCGACATGGTCTCTTAAAGACTTGAGTCGTGACTGTAGCAATGGAACATCAGTATAGTACCTGTTGATCCATGATCGACACTCATCACACTATGACTGTAAGGACTGTGCATTAGCACTGACAATATTAAGGGTCGGAGAATCCTCCATGTGAAAGGTAGGCTTATCATAGAGTTGGATGCCAGGAAATTCTGGTTTATCCTTTAGACAAGGAGGTAGATTTCTAACATAGTCATAGGGTCGGTCAGGGTATAACCTGAATGACATGGGCTCCTCTTTAGTCAAAAATTTTTCAATTTTTGAGTCTGAGTCTTCACTCACTTCAATCGTGTTGATTGTGTCTTCACGGGGTTTCATTTTATTTTGAACACACCGAGAAATTAAACGACTAGCCCTCTTGTTCTTGAAATTGATATCAACACTGCCCTTTAGCTTCTTTCCTGTAGGTTTTTTAATAGTTTTAGTGCTATCCTTTGGATGCGAACCCGGTTGAATGTCCTGTTGAGTGACATTAGGGTAGCTCAAGGGTTTGTTAGGGGAAGGATCGCATGCCTGGAGTGGTGGATAAGAGGTTGTAGGGTTCACATGGGTTTCAACAATGACCGGCTTATCTACCTGTCCCGACTCATTGTTTCCAAAACCATTTCGTGAAATGAATGCATCCCAACAATCATTTTGTAATTGCAATTGGTGCATGAGGATAATTTTAATTAAACCATGATGAAATAAACTCGAATCATACCTCTATTTCCTAAACCGTTTACCCATTTTGTACAGAATTTTGAGCAGGTAGTAAGGCATATTCAGTGGAAAGCCAATAAAACTCATAAGGAGCTGTAGATGATATAGGAAAACCAGTCCAAATTGACCCTCACAAGTGATGAATTGCTTCACTACAAAAATTAAATCATGCCATCTAGGTTTCAAGAATGAAATCAGCATACCTCGATCATAGCTAACTATTTTTCGTGAGGTAAACAGTAACGTCTCGGGGACCTCCTCCACTTTCGCATTCTTGAACCATTTCATAGAAAATAGTCGATCAAATGAGAAATATGACATTATAGCAGTGGAAATGACAATACATGAGATAGAAGTAGTTCATAGAAAATACATCACATACACAAGATCACTTTTCCTCCAAAATGGCCATGGGGTGTTCTTCTGATTAAAATCTCAGAAGTAGTTCAAAAAATTACAGAAAGTGATGGCCCCTTCAAATTGATGCTCTTGTGAGTATATAGCCAATGAGTTTCAAATTCTTCTCATGAATTCTTGGCTTATCTTAGGTAGTTATAACACTTGGAATTTCCTAATTTGTCTTTTCCTACTCTTTACATTTCTATTTTAGCTGAAAATAAATATCATGCACATCCCTTAGCTTTGTTCCTAAAGTATGCAATCAATACATCATGATATTTAGTAAATATAAGTATTATCCTAAGGATTAGGTCTTATATTGTGACCTTCTACATAGATGCATCTTGGGAAAAAGTTCCCATGTCATTTTCCAGTGTTACTAGAAAGCAACTGAGAGAAATATTATCTTTATATGGAGCAACAATTTGTTTCGTAAGGTCAACTTGGGTAACCCTTTGCGTCATTCCCATGGATATTGTCCTTGAGTACAAGTTGGTTTTAAGATCTATTATAATTTATTTAATTGGCCTCGACTTCCCCAAATCTCTAATATTGGGTAATATGCATCTATATGTTAGCCTCTCCACTATTGTATGGATGTGATTGGAGCGGTTTATTGAATTTTAAATGTCCTTTTCAAGTTCATTCACTTTCTTTTGGCACTACAAAATGCATTCATAATTCAACTTATTTTCCTTCTCAGAAATCCCAGTAATATCTTGTGGTGCATCTGTATTTTCTTATGGCCACTTCTTTAAATTGTCCATGCTTAGGCATAATCCTTATGAAACATACCTATCCCCTTAAGGGATTTCTAAGGGATGGGGTGTAAAATTTTTCTTTCTTTATCTAACTTATATTATTTCCTCCCATTCACATCCCCATCAGCGTTTTCGTATTCAATATCTTTTCAATGAAAGTACCTTTTCCCATTACAAAGCGGGTCACTCTACTGTGTTCATGGAATCACAATTCCCAGACTCCCAGACTCATGGTCTATCTCCACACCTTCTATAAACTTGCCACCAACACTCAACTTCCTTTTTATTCATGAACTCACGGACTCGCGGTTACATAACTTTGTCACCTTCCCTTCACAAGTCCATTCGTGAAGTCTCAATACTTAACCATTTTCCCATCTACGTGGACTCGAAGGCTCATGGAGGCAAAAATATGTGATCTTTATTTCATAGGTTTGTCTATGAAGTATCAATTCTTAACCATTTTTCCATCTATGTAGACTCACGGACTCGTGGAGGTAAAAATATATGACCTTCCTTTCATATCTTCATCCGTGAAGTCTCAATAATTAACCATTTTTCCATCTATGTAGACTCATGGTTTTATTTGAATCTCTTCCTTTCTTCTTCCCTTACCCCCTTTCTAACTTAACACTCAACTCTTTGATTATTTTGTGATTTTTTCTGGTTTGCTGGTTCATAGACTCGTGGACCCAGTCATGTCATGTTCAGTGGGAATTACATCCAATATGTCAAACCATATCATATTGAAGCATGGCATGACACTTGGCGTGACATATGTCACATGTACCGCTTAAAATGTGGCACCCATTTTCCATGTAGACACTTCTCCAATTCTTCAAAATTTGTGTGACATGTGGCACCCTCTTAGGGTGACATGTGGCCTTCTTTCATCAAGACATGTGGTATCATCTACATCATCTGCTGGATCCTTCAACTAGAGGCAGACATTCCAGACAATTTGCATAGTTCCTATGACAATGGCAGATCAAGGGTCTGGGATCTTCCTCGGAGATCTGTCAACCTTGACCGATCAACCATCATATCTCTCCCTCGAAATGTAGCTTCGTGATGTACTCTACATAACCTGTCGCAATGGATGGTTAGGATATTCTCTTGAGAGATCTAACTATCAATATCTGGGGATAACAGTCTATGGCTTCCCTACTCACTTCTCGTATGACCCTCAATTTAGGGCCACTACGAGGATGAAACTTGTCAATCCCACACTATATGGTATGTCATATTGGTGAGACACGTGGTACTCACATAGAGTCTCCACCTTCTCTTCGTTCAAATAGAGGTCGTGACACGTAGAAAAATCATTGAACAACCCATGGGTCTCCACATGGACCTGAGGTCATTACCCATTGTTAATCTCACCAATGGAATATATGCGGTCTACGACAAATCAACACCTATCATTCATCATGGGTATCCTCCGATTAATGACCAGGATTAAGCCTCGGGGTACCCCTCTCAGAGTCAATCCTTTCCAACATACATGACTACTCTGAATGACCTCCCTTGATGGATGCCATAGATCATACCTCAGGCTTCCAAGATCATTCCAACCAGGAGGCTCTGACTGTGTTAATCACAAGGGGTCCAATGGTCCACGATCATTCTATGATAGATAAATGACCCTTGTTTATTTTAGAGTTCATATTCCACTATCTTCATGTTCAACGTCGATGAAGGGTCAGGATATTTCCTCTCCACCAAATCAATGTATTAGATCACATATCGATTTCATCCCTATAAAGGTCCCAAATTTATTCATCATTCCAAATCCATGGCCACGAGTCTTCCAAAGTGAATTAGGGATTTTCAACTAACTTAACAGTCCATGCTTGAACTTGGTCATTACACGAATGTATTTCTTCGAGTCATTCTCAAGTCTTACCGAGCCTCAACAGTGTTTTCTCTTGAACAAGACACTCCATGGTTTTCTCAGGGCTTCTTCATAGTACCCTAATTTTGGAAATACCAGTTAGGTTCAGGCATCCCAACACCATGGTGCACAAAACAATAAGCAAGGATACACACACACACACACACACACACACACACACACACACATATCTGTATATGAATATGCAATAAGATTACAATGATACATCCAGTGAGTAAGGATGACTCTCTGATGCAGGAGCATCGCAATTACCCAAAGTGAGCATGGAGGCAGCGCATGTGTTTTTTAACACATGACATATTTCTTTGAAAATTTTTGAAATTGAAGCGCCAAACCTCTAATGAATCCTTTATGAAGGAGTGCCTTTTGTATATTATATCAGACCTTGAGCCATACGCTCTTGTCTGAAGTAGATAAGAAGGCATTTAATCTATTTAATCTAGTTAATGCAGGTAGGTAGGATTTATTTCTAGATTAGACAGTTTTAGATCGAAGGAGGGAAAACGGATATAGACACCCTCATTGTATCATTGTAACATATTGGAAGCATTCAAGAGAAGAGAAGAGAAAGTAGAGAATATTGTATGAAGAACACCCATGTACAGGAATTTGAATTAATAGAATGGAGTTTTGATTCAAACTCATGGTTGGTGTTGTTTTCTCTGTGTATTGATGCTATGCTCATGAATGTTTGCTTTCTTGTTATGTGTTTGCTTTGTATATGTTGTACATGAGATTTCATGTTTCAAACTGAAGTCTGAGAGACAAAATGAGTTTCAATTGTTTCTCTATCTGAGCCAGGAGATTCCTGCAAGGTGTGCAGTCGAATTCATCTGCAAGGAGTGCGTTGATGAAGGCTCAATAGTTAACTTTTGTTCTCATTCGCCCAGAAGTTGATTTGGGTTGTTGAAGAAGTGCAAGGAGTGCGCAGGCAGAAGAAGAAGTCCCAGTTGTTAATCTGAGTAGGGAAGTCAAAGACTACTGCCGTAGGAAGTGCTCAGAGTCGGAAGGATTCAACACTTGAGAAGTTGTTGAATGCCGAGCGTGAGGAGTGCACACGAATCCATCTGAAAGGATCAGAGTGGAAAAGTTGAGGAGGACTAGCACTTCTTGATATAGTGAAGGAAAGCACAGAAGTCTGTGTAGAAGGAAGGATCGAGCAAGAGTTGCAAGTGCAGGCTTGGAAAGCAATTCCTTAGAAGAAACTCTTATCCATCCCAAGGAATCCTCGAGAAGGAGGAATCGACGATCAGGATTCATCGAGGAACCAACAAAATCCCGCCAGCCATCAGATCTCGGGAAAGTTGTGCATTGTTTAAGCCATAGCGTGCAGGGAAGGAGCGAGGGCTCATCGAGATTTGCCTCGTCGTGGAATCGGAGGTCCTGGAGGCGCAGAATTCTTATAGAACGAAATCGCGATTAGCGATTTCCCGACATGATCAGAGTCGTTGATCTGCAGGACGCATGTTTGAGGATCCAGTTGAATCGGGGTTCGGTGTTTTGGGATTTCGGAGGACAAAGGAACCATCGCTCCAGGAACCGCGATATCGTGAAATGCGATATCCCGACAGTAAGAGTTGTGGGCCCCGGGAGGTGTGATAGGAGACAGGTGTCATTGCACATAGGGGTTCAGAATTTTGGAGGTCTTGTGTACATTGACAATGGGAATTGCGATATTTCGATACATGATTTCCTGACAGCGTAAGGGCATAGTGGAGGACAGGTGTCGGAAGGTTGAGCCTAGCAGTGGTCAAAACCAGGTGGCATCGGAGCTCGGGAATCGGGGATCCATGAGGTGTGTGATTCACAGCCTCGTAAAGGCCAATTTTTTGACGAGTAAAATCCCGACAAGAGCAAGGGAACCCTTGGTAAACTACTCATCGGGTTTCAGGGTTTTGTGAGACCCGACCGTGTGTTTTCAAGACTCGTGATGCAGCGAGGTCTGATTTCCCGATAAGGTAGTAGGGAGAACGTAAAGAGCATCCTATGGGTGCAGAAATGTCCTAATAAGGGATTTGAAGAGCGGTTCAACTCTTCGGGCCAAGGAAAGAGAAGGTCTGGGTGGTTGCGGACGTGCCCTGGGTGGTCATTTGCGTTAGTGTGGTATCAGAGCGTAATTGACTCTTTTTTTTCTATAACAGAGAGAGAGAGAATTCGCCATGCTGCCCAGAAGGGAAAGACAGTCACCTGACCCAGAAGACAGGGAGGTGAGAAGAAGAGGCAGGCTGGCATAGAATCCAAAAATGGAAAGGCAGATACGCGATCTCAAAGTGAGATTGGAAGATATGGAAGCAGCGCAGAGACGCACAGAAAGTGCTGGAGATCTGAGTGACTCCGAAGGTGAAGTTGAAGCTAAGCCACAAGGAGAAGTTGCAGCCGAAGATGTAGCCAATGAGCGATTAATTAAAGCTATCGCCCAGATGAGTTCAAAGACAAAAATGGACATTCCAGCTTATGAAGGAAGTCCAGATGCAGAAGAGATTTTAGATTGGATCAGGGCTCTTGACACCTACTTCGACTATGAGGATATTGAAGAAGATAAAAAGGTCAGTCATGCTATCACGAAATTGAAGGGACATGCAGCATTATGGTGGGACGAGCTTCAAGCAGATAGACGTTCCAAAGGCAAGCAAAAGATCAAAAGCTGGGATCGAATGATTGCGAAGATGAAGGAAAAATTCATCCCAAGGGATTATCAAATCACCCTGTTCAGGAGAATGCAAAACCTGAGATAGAAGTTGATGACAGTGAAGGAGTAGATTGAGGAGTTTTACAAGCTCAATATTAGAGCAGGTCATCGGGAGAGCGATGATGAAAAAGTTGTCAGGTATATGAATGGCTTAAGATACAATATCCAAGATGAGATATGCATGGTTACCATCAGGACGGTGGAGGATGCTTATCATATGGCTTTGAAAGCCAAAGAAAAGCTGAGCCGTAAGCAAAGTCAGAGAGGGCAAGGCAGAAGTCAGCCCAAAGGCAAGGCAGTCTCCCAAGAGAAATATCAGAAGCCCAAGGAAGAATGGAAGAAACCTCAGAGTAAAGTTGAAAGAGGTAGAACCTCACACAGAGGGCCACATGTCAAACAGAGAGGACAACATACAGAGCAGAGAGGAGATTATGCTAACGTGAACACTTTTCATTGTACCAGAGATAGAGGAAGAGGCAGAGGTGGAGTCATCACATGCTTCACGTGTGGAAAGGATGGACATAAAGCAGTTGACTGTCCAGATAGGAAAAAGGACAAAGGAGAAGCTCACATTGCCGAGGCACAAGGGCGAAATGCTGAGGTAGAAGACTCAGAAGATGGAAGGTTGTTGATGATGTGTAAGGTTCTCTTAAAACCCAAGAAGAAGGTGGAGGACACAACAAAAAGAAACAGACTGTTCAGAACTGCGTGCAAAACCAAAGACAGGGTGTGCAAGGTTATCGTGGATAGGGGAAGCACAAACAATCTCGTTTCAACCGAGATGGTGGATAAACTGGAGTTGGAGATGACTGATCATCCAAGCCCATATAGAGTCTCATGGCTACAAAAGGGACATCAGGTATGTGTCACCAAACAATGCTTAGTTGACATCAAGATAGGAGGATACAATGATAAAATTCTCTGTGATGTTATTCCTATAGATGTATGTCATTTATTGCTAGGCAGACCATGGCAATATGACAGAAACGTAGTTCATGATGGGAAGATGAATACGTATACTTTGGAGAAGAATGGGAGGATGCATATGTTACTTCCAATTAAATAAAAAGAAATAAAGCCAGAGCCGAGGAACACTATACTTCTCATGAGTGTGAACGAACTTCTGATGGAAGTAAAGAAGAAGGAAGATCCACAGTTCTTTGTGGTCAAGAAACCAAGAGTTATTTTGACCAGCACAAGAGTGGATGACTTTCCGGAAGAAGTTCAGGAAATGTTGGAAGAGTTCACTGACATCGTGGTAGACGAATTACCTCATTCGTTGCCACCAATAAGGAGTGTGAGTCATCACATAGACCTCATAACAGGAGCTAGTTTACCAAACAAAGCTGCGTACAGGTTGACGCCGCAGGAGAATGAGGAAGTTAAAAGGCAGGTGCAGGAACTATTGGATAAAGGACTGATCAGGGAAAGTTTAAGTCTGTGTTCCATTCCAACGGTACTAAGTCCAAAGAAAGATGGAGGATGGAGAATGTGTACAGACTCCAGAGCCATTAAGAAAATTACCATCAGATACAGATTTCCACTGTTGAGAACGGATGATCTGATGGATTGCTTAAGCGGGGAAAAGTATTTCTCAAAGGTTGATTTGAAAAGCGGATACCATCAAATTCGCATGAGGGAAGGCGATGAATGGAAGACAACATTCAAAACCAACGAGGGGTTGTATGAATGGCTAGTCATGCCGTTTGGCTTGACAAATGCACCGAGTACTTTTATGAGGCTGATGAACGAAGTGCTGAAGGAATTCATTGGTAAGTTTGTCATTGTTTATCTAGATGACATATTGATTTTCAGCAAAACAAAAGAAGAACATCTGAAGCATTTAGTTGCAGTAATGAGGAAGCTACAACAGGAGAAGTTGTTGATCAATGTGAGGAAATATTCATTTATGAAGATAGAACTCATTTACTTGGGGTTTGTCATATCGGAAAATGAATTGAAGATGGATCCAAGTAAAGTGGAGGTAATTAAAAATTGGCCATCACCGAGAAATGTTTTCGAGGTGAGAAGTTTTCATGGACTGGCTAGTTTCTACTGCAAATTCATCAGGAATTTCAGTGAAATTAGCGCAGCGATGATGGACACAGTCAAGAAAAGACATAAATATTTTCATTGGACTGAAGAGGCAGAAAAGAGATTCAATCTGTTGAAGCGAAAGATCATCAAACAGTCGGTTTTGGTGTTGCCGGATTTCACGAAAGTGTTCCAGGTGAAATGTGATGCAAGTCGCTTTGCCATAGGAGCGGTCTTGAGCCAGGAGGACAGACCAATCGCATATTTCAGCGAGAAGGTGGATGAGGCCAAAGTCAAGTACTCCACGTACGATAAAGAGTTTTATGCCATCATACAGGCATTGAAGAAGTGGAGGCATTATTTGATTCTGAAGGAATTTGTATTGTACAGTGATAATCATGCATTGCAGTTTGTGAGTCAACAGGAGAAGTTGAATCAAAAACATGCTAAATGGGTAGAGTATATGTAGAATTTTACATTTGTAATTAAACACATTTTAGGTACTGCTAACAATGTGGCTGATGCTTTCAGCAGGAAGTGTTTGTTGCTGCAGGAGTTCCGAGTCAAAACGTTGGGTTTTGAAAACCTTAAAGATATGTATGTAGGTGATGCAGATTTTGCAGAGGCATATGAGGCAACTGAGAATCCAGTTCTCAGAGACAGGAGCCCATGGATGGATTACATGATCCAAAATGGATTGTTGTTCAGAGGCAACCAGCTATGTATTCCAAATTGCTCCATGAGGGAGAATCTGCTGAAAGAGAAGCACAGCGGAGGATTGACAAGACATTTTGGCCATGATAAGACATTTGCAAAGCTGAGCGAAGCAAATTTTTGGCCGAGGATGCGGTCAGATGTCAAGAAGTTTTTTGGCAGGTGCAGAATTTGTCAGCATTCGAAGGGCCGGAAGAAGAATGCGGGATTCTATCAATCCTTACCCATACCAGAGAGGCCGTGGGATGAAATTAGCATGGATTTCATATTAGGATTACCAAGAACGCAAAGAGGACATGATTCGATCTTTGTGGTGGTCGATAGATTTTCAAAAATGGCACATTTTATTCCATGCCAGAAGACCAGCGATGCGACTCATATCGCAAACTTTTTTTTTTAAAGAGATCGTTAGACTTCATGGTTTACCCAGAAGCATAGTATCAGACAGGGATACGAAATTCATTGGACATTTCTGGAGGACACTCTGGAAGAAGATGTGGACTAACTTAATGTTTAGTTCAGCCTATCATCCACAGAAGGATGGGAAAACAGAGGTTGTAAATAGAAGTCTGGGATATTTACTCAGGAGCTTGGTGACAGAGCACCACAACAGTTGGGACAATGTGTTGCCATAGGCAGAGTTTGCATACAATGACTCAGTGAACAGGAGCACAGGAAAAAGTCCATTCGAGATTTTATATGACAGGCAGTCAATAGGAGTATATGAACTGATGGATTCAGAGCAGATAATGACCAAGAGCACAAGCGCTGAAGAATTCGTAGAGGCGATGGAAGAACTTCACAGCAGGGTGAAGCAGCGATTGTTGAAATCGAACCAGGAATATAAGCGCAGAGCAGATCAGCATCGGAGACAACTTCAGTTCGAAGTTGGTGATCTAGTTCTGGCACATCTGAGAAAGGAAAGGTTCCATAGAGGAACATACAATAATCTGAAAATGAAGAAAATTGGGCCATGCAGAGTCCTGAAGAAATTGAGAGAAAATGCTTATGAGATTGAATTGTCGAATGAGATCGGGATATCTCTGACATTCAATGTCTCAGACTTATATCCCTATAAGGCTGAGGAAGAAGGAACTGGAAGTGATGAATAGACAGAGATCCAGTGGCAGAAGCAGATGCCGATAGCA
This sequence comes from Picea mariana, assembly GCA_032191745.1. Lineage (NCBI taxonomy): Eukaryota > Viridiplantae > Streptophyta > Pinopsida > Pinales > Pinaceae > Picea > Picea mariana. The sequence goes on from JASDQU010107600.1 coordinate 13,306, forward strand.
GAGAAGCCACAGATGGAGCGCATACTTGACAAGAGGGTGAGCAAAAAGACCAGGTGAAAGGAATACTTCGAGTATCTGGTCAAGTGAAAAAACCGTCCAGTGGAAGATGCCAGCTAGGAAAGAAAAGAAGAAATTCAAAAACATGGATAGACCGTGCAGGAGCTCATGGACAGGATCCCATGAAAGTTTTCAAGCCGAGGAGTATGATGCAGGAGCATCGCAATTACCCAAAGTGAGCGTGGAGGCAGCGCATGTGTTTTTTAACACATGACATATTTCTTTGAAAACTTTTGAAATTGAAGCGCCAAACCTTTAATGAATCCTTTATGAAGGAGCACCTTTTGTATATTGTATCAGACCTCGAGCCATATGCTATTGTCTGAAATAGATAAGAAGGCATTTAATCTAGTTAATCTAGTTAATGCAGGTAGGTAGGATTTATTTATAGATTAGACAGTTTTAGATGGAAGGAGGGAAAATGGATATAGACACCCTCGTTGTATCATTGTAAAATATTGGAAGCATTCAAGAGAAGAGAAGAGAAAGCAGAGAATATTGTATGAAGAACACCCATGTACAGGCATTTGAATTAATAGAATGAAGTTTTGATTCAAACTCATGGTTGGTGTTGTTTTCTCTGTGTATTGATGCTATGCTCATGAATGTTTGCTTTCCTGTTATGCATTTTCTTTGTATATGCTGTGCATGAGATTTCATGTTTCAAACTGAAGTCTGAGAGGGCGACAGAATGAGTTTCAATTGTTTCTCTATCTGAGCCAGGAGATTCCTGCAAGGTGTGCAGTCGAATTCATCCGCAAGGAGTGCGTTGATGAAGGCCCAGTAGTTAACTTTTGTTCTCATTCACCCAGAAGTTGATTTGGGTTGTTGAAGTCGTGCAAGGAGTGCGCAGGCAGAAGAATAAGTCTCAGTTGTTAATCTGAGCAGGGAAGTCAAAGACTACTGCTGCAGGAAGTGCACAGAGTCGGAAGGATTCAACACTTGAGAAGTTGTTGAATGTCGAGCGCGAGGAGTGCGCACGAATCCATCTGAAAGGATCAGAGTGGAAAAGCTTAGGAGGGCTAGAACTTCTTGATATAGTGAAGGAAAGCACAAAAGGATATGTAGAAGGAAGGATCGAGCAAGAGTTGCAAGTGCAGGCTTGGAAAGCAATTCCTTAGAAGAAACTCTTAGCCATCCCAAGGAATCCTCGAGAAGGAGGAATCGACGATCAGGATTCATCGAGGAACTAGCGAAATCCCACCAGCCATCAGATCTCAGGAAAGTGGCACACTGTTTAAGCCTTATCGTGCAGGGAAGGAGCCAGGGCTCATCGGGATTTGCCTCGTCGTGGAATCGGAGGTCCCAGAGGCGCATAATTCTTGTAGAACGAAATCGTGATTAGCAATTTCCTGATGCGATCAGAGTCGTTGATCTGCGGGACGCGTGTCCGAGAATCCAGTGGAATCGGGGTTCGATGTTTTGGGATTTTGGAGGACAAATCGTGAAATCGTGAAACGCGATATCCTTACAGTCAGAGTTGTGGGCCCCGGGAGGTGTGATAGGAGACAGGTGTCGTCGCGCATTGGGGTTCAGAGTTTTGGAGGTCCTGTGTACATTGACAATGGGAATGTGATATTTTGATACGTTATTTCCCGATAGCGTAAGGGCGTAGTGGAGGATAGGTGTCGGAAGGTTGAGCCTAGTAGTGGTCAACGCCAGGTGGAATCGGAGCTCAGGAATCAGGGATTCGTGAGGTGTGTGATTCAGGACCTCGTAAAGGACGATTTTCCAACGGGTAAAATCCCGACAAGAGCAAGGGAAGCCTTGGTAAACTACTCATCGGGTTTTGGGGTTTTGTGAGACCCGACCGTGTGTTTTCAGGACTCCTGATGCAACGAGGTCCGATTTCCCGATAAGGTAGCAGGGAGAACGTAAAGAGCATCCTGTGGGTGCAGAAAGGTCCCGATAAGGGATTTGAAGAGCGGTTCAGCTCTTCGGGCCGAGGAAAGAGAAGGTCCTGGTGGTTGCAGACATGCCCTGGGTGGCCGTTTGCGTCACTCTCCCCTCAGGTTAGTACAGATACTTAGGATTATATGCGTGCATGAAAATCATAAAGAATTTGTATCCTTTACTATTTACCAAACACACAACCTTTCTCACATGCATACACTTGTAAATAAATTTCATAAGAGATGAAGTAATTGCAAAAATGAATGTAAAAATATTCATGCAATTAAATATTATAAACAATTACAGGGGGTCTCTAGAATACACAATTTTGATTTGCATCCCAAATAGTTACATCTAAATTTCATGTTATTCATTTAGCGATGCACTTATTTATATGAATACACAGAGATAGATGAGACACTTATCGACATAAATTGAGATATGTTGGGTAGTATTGTAGGGAGAAGGACTCTCCACCCAACCGTAGAAAAGGTTGCGTTAAACTATGCTATAACCAACCACCTTTGATCTAAGGTATGATGTGACATGAGGTCTGTAATATTTTTCCCCGGGGACTCTTTCTTCACCTTCTCTCCCCTTTTTATCGTCTCTTTTTTTATTCTTTTCCCCCTCCATTAACATCTCCCTTTTCATAACCTTATTCCCTCAGGAATTTGTGGTTCATGCCAAAATATTCCTAAGGCTACTTGTACATCCTTTCTTAACTCCCCCAATAACTATTCCAACTACTATCTTGACTGATAATCATTTTCTAGGGCTGAGGAAAATTCAGGTCTATATCATTTTAACTAAGTAAGATATTTCCTATAAAATTCATTCAAAACAGTTATCACCTCCCTCTTTCCCACTCCTCTCATGATATCATAACTTGTGAAGGCCATCCCTTCAGTAGTAGCTCAACATTTTGTATTTTTTGTAAAACCAAACATATTTGTATATATTACAAAATCTATCAAGTTCCATTGTTTATCGTTGATCACCCATGGGTTTGATTTTTTTTTTCAATAATAACATGTATAATTATAGACTGGGGTAAAAAAGGGTGTTACAATCACCTCCCCCTTAAAAGAACACTTCCCTCGATGTTCTATTCAACTAAAAAATTCAATATTAAATAGTGAAAAAAAAGGGTATGCATGTTTTTGTAAGTTTTAAACCTGTGAAGTAAAGAAATGCATATAGATTCTTAAGCAAAACATAAATTGATCAATGGCTCATACACATAGTACACAGAGACTTATATCGGAAACCCTCAACTAGGGAAAACCTTTCAACTCTTATTTATATTAATTTCACCATTCACCATACAATATATACAATGTTTTTAGGTATTTTGTAGATACCAAAACCCTAATCCCTTAATCTGGGATTAATTTAGAAAACCACTAAAAATAGCAAAAACCGCCCAAAAAAAATTTTTGGGCCACTGCCCAAAATGTTGCACATAACCAAGGGGGCCATATCTGATGCACCCACACACACACATCTAAATAATATAACATATACCCAACAATTTCATGGCATCCTCCATTTCCCAAGTCGCTTCATCTAGACCAAAGAGTTTCCATTGCACCTTGACCTAGGAAATAGTTATGTTCCTGAAAGGGATCTCTCTCCTATTTACGATACATTATAGCTCTGGATGGAACTCTCCCTCTGGCTCCACTTGTAACACATACCAATCAATTATGTGAGTAGCATCATGTATATATCTCTTTAATACGAAAACATGGAACTTGTTATGTGCCTTCACTATGGGAGGTAAGGCCAATTTATAGGCTACAGGTTCCACTCTGTCCAGAATTTAAAAAGGGACACAAAATCTGGGCACCAAATTAGCACATTCTCTCATTCTTAAGGATCTTCTCCTTGGTTTGATTCAGAGATACACATTATCTCATATTCTAAATTAATCATGACTTCTTTTGTTATCAACATAACTCTTTTTCCTATCTTGGGATGGCTTCATGTTTTTCCTTATTTGGGTCAGGGGTAGATACTCTTCCCATTTCTTGGATTGATGCATTACATGCATCCTTAACATGTATTACAATATTCAGTTCACCCTCTCTGCTTTTCCATGATTTTGAGGGCGGTAGGTTATACTAAACAACAGTCGTGTTTCACAACCAGTGAACAACGACTTCTAAAATTCCGAGGTGAATTTTGAATCCCTATTAACTATAATTTTCTTGGGCATCCCATCCAGTCACAATATTTTTTTCATGAATATGCTTCCAATATATATTTCTTTAGAAGTGGAATTTATTGGAATGAAGTGGAAAACCTTTCTCAATTGTCCACAACTACCATTATGGAATCATTTATTTTGGTCATTTTGGGTAGTCCAGTCATGAAGTCCATGGAAATGGTTTCCCATTTCCATTCTGGGAAAAGAAAGGGCTGCAACAACGATGTTGGTTGTTGGTGTTCTACCTTAACCTATTGGTAGTCTAGGAATTTATCCAAATAATTAGTTGTGTCATTTTTCATCCTTGGCCAATGAAACATTTTCCTAAGGGTTGTAATTGTATTCTAATAACCAGGGTGACCGGTATATGGACTTTTGTGCAGTTCATCCAATATGAACCTCTTCAAATCTTCACAAGTTGGGATATACAACCTTCCTTTCTATGTTAGTAGGCCATCACTTGTCAATTGATAACCTTCATACTTCATCCTTATGGTCTCTTTCTCTAAGTGTATCTTTGTTGTTTTGAAGAACTCATCTATCTCCTGGGCACTTTTAATTGTTTCCTTCATGCATGTTTCACAAGTACTCATGGATGCATGTTTCAAATTCAAACTCAGTGATAAGAGCCATCCACCTAACTTTCCTAGAATTTAGTTTGGGATGGTCAAATAAATACCTCATCCCACTATGGTCTGTCATGAGGACAAACCTTCTTCCTAGTAGGTATTGCCTCCACATTTTCAAAGCATGCACTATGGTAGCTATCTCTAGGTCATGGGTAACACAATTTATTTCATGTTTACTCAATTTTTTGGATTCATAAAATATTACATGTCCCTCTTGCATGAGGACTCATATGATTCTCTCTTTGCAGGCATCGGTGCCCACCATGAATTCCTTGTTTGGGTCTACAATTTTCAGTACAAGGGTATGTGTTAAGAGGTGTTTCATATGCTGCAAACTTTCCTCAAATTCTATTGTCCAAATAAATTTCACCCCTTTTCTCTGTAGTGATGTGATTGGGTGACTAATATTAGAAAATGATTTTATGAACCTCCTATAATATCCTACTAAACCCATGAATGATCTAATGTTAGTGAGATCCTTGGGTGTGGTCCAATATATAATTTCTTTGATCTTATCAGAGTCAGCTACTACTTATTTCTCAGAGATAACATGGCCTAAATAGTGGACTTTCCTTTGGAAGAAGTGACACTTACTAAGATTAGCATAGAGATTGTGCTCTCTTACTACTTGGAGTACTAACTTTAGATTTTATTCATGCTCTTCCTTACTCTTTGAGTAAATTAGGATGACATTAATAAAAACTAATACAAATATTTCAACGAACTTGTTGAGTACATTGTTCATCAAACACATGAATGTGGGCAGTGCGTTGGTGAGACCAAATGGCACCACCACAAATTCATAGTGTTTGTACCTTGTCCTAAAGGAGGTTTTATGGATTTCCTCATCCTTTATTCAAACTTGATGATATCTTAATCTCAAATCAATCTTAGAAAAGACGGTGGCACCTATTAACTGGTCAAATTAATCATCAATCCTGTGGAAGGGGTACTTATTCTTAATTTTCATTTTATTGAGTTGTTTATAGTATATGCACAACCTGAGTGTTTCATCCTTCTTCTTTACCAATAAGGTTGGTGCTCCATAGGGAGACACACTAGGCCGAATTTAACCCTTGTCTAACATTTCTTTTAGCTACAAGTTGATGGAAACTAACTCTAGGGTACTCATCCTGTAGGGTGCTCTAGACATTGACACTACTCCAAGTACACGGTGTATAGAGAAATCAATATCTCTCTTTGGAGGTAAACCTGGTACCTCTTATGGAATAACATATCTAAAATATTTTAGCATAGGGTGCTCTTTTAGGCTTGGTTTATGGTCCTCAACTGAATTTAATAATTGTATTTCATACAAAGGGAACACCTTTCTACAATAATTCTTCATTTGAAGGGATAATATCTTTCTTACTGAGACAGGTTTTTGAATTCCTTGCAAAGTTATTTTCTTCCCTTTTCATCTTCACATTTAATTTTTTTGTTATAATAGTCCAGTTTAGCTTTATGGTTTTCCAACCAATCCATATCGATCAACATGTCGTATGATCCTATAGGAAGGATGTTTAAGGTTTATTGGGTAGGAAACCCATTCATAATTACTCGGCATGCTATTATGACCCTTGCTACCCTTCTTTTTATTCCATTGGCCAGTTGTACTAGCTATTGCTTAATGTGTTTTTCTTGTTGTAATTTACAATTCTCAATAGTTTGAGGAGAAATATAACTCATATTAGAAACAAGGTCAATAAGAATAGAAATCAGATGGTTGGTGATCATACCTTCAATTTCTACCTCCGAGGTGTGGTGGTCTCCTTGTCTATTGTCCAAGGTTGCATGTATTTTTGGTATTCTTTTGCCCACATCATCAACTGTGGTAGCCTCTTGAACATTGTAAACTCTCTTGCTTCTTAGATTCATATAAGGAAAGTCCCTCAACAAGTGTCCTTCTCCATGGCCCCAACATTTCAATGGTTTCTTCTTTGTGCTTTAAGTCCTTCCCGAGGTTGATCCAATAGTTCTATTTCCACTTTGATATGGGAAGTTTTGTTGATTCACACTTTTTGTAGGGAAGATCATCCTAGAATTATTTCCAAAATTCTTGACCCTTGAAGGTTTAACTCCCATCTTATTAAATCCCATCTTATTTTTCTTTTTCCATTCATTGGTGTGTTCTTCTTTTTGGTTGAGTTTCTAGTAACAATATATATCCTTTCAAATCTAATCTTTCATGGTTTTAGTTTCACCAAATTAAATCCTGTTTCGGAAGGATTGAGGAAGGCCACTAAGAAATCAGTCCATATTTAAATTTTCATCCTTTATGTAGGGTACATACCTCATCAGTTCTAGAAACTTGTTGATGTATTAATCTATAGTGAGTTTTCCTAGTTTTAGCTAATAGAACTCCATATTTTCATCAAAGTACCTCTTAGAAAGGTACTTCTTCTTGAAGTATTTCTCAAATTTATTCCAAGACAACTCCTTTTCCTAGATTCCCTTTACATTTCGAAGGTCTTCACACTAGATAGAGGCCTTTCCATTGAAATTGAATATAGATATTCGCAATTTCAAGTTCTCAGAGTAGTTATGAACTCTAAAATACCTTTTCAAGCCCAATATCCAATCTTTTTCCTCTTCCCCTTTCTTGATTTCCCCATCAAAATTAGGTGGCTTGGATATCTTAAATTCCTTGGGGTCTCGTCCCTTGGATTAATTCCTTTTCTTCCCCCTCTTATGGGAAAGTGAGCTAGTCTCACTGTTGGACAGTTCTTTGGATCTTTCTACTCCTTTGCTAGAGGAATCCTTGGATGAACATTTGGTTTTCGCATGTGTATTGGCTCCATAACAAGCCTTATTGAGAGGGTTTCTTCTTGCATTGTTTCATTCAGGTCTTTGCCTCTGCATTTTAGGTAAACTATGGGTTTTCTTAGGCTCATATTTTCCCATGTTGCTGGTGGCTAGCCCATGTTGAATTTTTTTTTGTATTTCTAACAGACTTTGCAGCAGGACCACATTTATCTTGGTCTACATTCCTTCTCCTCAATAGTCTGTCATTTTCATCCTTAAATATTTGCAAATCTTCCCTGAGGATTCTCACAGTCTCATACAAGTTTGGAGGGGTTTATTCAACTCCCCTTTCATTATGTTCTTCCTCTTTGTTGTGGGAACTCCCCCCCCATTCATGGTGGTTCACCATCACTTTTCTAAGAGCTTTTCTCAGAAATCTTGAACTAGTTAAGTGATGAGAATAAATAGTTCTATGTTAATCGACTTGTCCATTATATTAAAAACAAGATGGTACATTTGTAAACTGATATTATTCTATAGAAATCTAGTGTTTTACAGTAGCATAAGGTCCCTATTTAGTTTCAAAAAAACAACATATAATTGTGTTTCTCTCTAAATTAAGAAGTATTTTAATAAATCCCTGTAAATAATTATTGTTCGGGTTATTATGAGTCTCAAGTTTCTGGGGTCAATTTTTGCACATTGAAATCCATTGGTCTTCCATGCCATAGGTAAAATAGGGACTCAGGAACCATAGGATAAGACAGTTTGTTAACATCCATCGTTGGTTGGGGCCTTCTTGGTAAAAATTAGAGTGGGTAAGATTTAAAATCATGATCATCAATTATGGTAGGATCAACCATCAACATCATTATAGATCGAGAAAGTAGTCATCACTTACACTAAAGGGTCGATGCTTCTGACGAGAATCGCACACATAAGTCACACGTGAGTTAAAGAAAGTTACGTCATGATGGTGTTTTTTGGAGCGTCCATTAAGGAACACGTGGTCATCATTGAGGCCATAGTTCAATTCTTATGGGTTGTGTAATTACCGTCACCTAGACTCCTACTATACCATGAAGAAATTACCTCTTGGTAAAAAAATGCTAACGTGCTCAAATGCCTAAATACTTGGTCACATGACTGGCTATTAGTAAATCCTTATAAATAGGGTAGAGTAGTACATCCTTCCCTTTATAGTTTTCTAATAAAATTATTCAACACTTTCATGATCCCAAAAAGGACAAGTGTAGTTTCCTTCTCTGATACTACTTTGTAACATACATTCCCCCTTAAGGGAGTTCTAAGGGATGGGGCATTAAATTTTTCTTGTTTTATCTAACTTATCTTAATTACTCCCATTCACATCTCCATCGTTCTTCTCTTATTCAAGATATTTTCAATGACAATACCTTTCACATTGATGCAAACGCCTTATGGGACTGCCTGATGTCTCGGTCTTAGGATCAAACTACATAGGATCTAGAGTGGCTCTTGGGATCCCACCGACCACTACACTTAACTTACCCATAGGTTTCACAATACACAGGTGAAAAATTTAAATTCATGAGGTTCCCTTTGGTCCAGGAAACCCATGCATGTGACCATGACTTATGACCAAGTATCTCGTGAATGGGATATATGGCACTCTGGGACTCCGTTCTTCAGGATGTTTTCTGCCCCAACAAAAATCGATTCACTTCCCTGAATATCCGGGCCTCTGAAGTCACGAAGAGTCCAAGGATCAACGATCCATGCTCCTTATCTAGATCAACAATCCAAATTTACTATAAGATTAATAGGTTCAGGAGATGCTCACCGTGCGTAACAACGATCAAAATTACCTAAAGTGTTGAATCTCTAAATCAATCAGGTATCCAACAATTCACATTCAGCCACGAATGTATGGTAGGGATTTACTCCAAGCTTGGGAGCTTCAGGGATCCTTGCCTCACTTGCAACAAACAACATCAGACTTTCAAAGTAGGGAAGTACGAAGGAATTAGGACTTAGCAACCATCCTTATTCAACTAATAAAATGGTTGTGAGGGATTCTAACTCCTTCTAAACAGATCTCGTATGTTTGAACTTAAACAAAGAGATTCTCCTCCTGAGGACTTATTCTCTTTATCCCTCCTTGAACTTCTTCACTTGAATGAATCAAACTATGGCACACACTTTTCACTTCTCTCCTAAGCTTGGGACATGGAAAAGTCACATGCACACGCATTGTGCTAACTCTTCTGAGATTTATCAACACTTAACGAAGTGTTTCCTCTGTGCGCTCCTTTCATTGGTCTCCCCTTCGACCTTTTACACTACATTGAATGTATGCGCACTCCTTTCACTTTCATTGTGAAAACTTGCATTATCTTTCATAAGCTTCTCAACCTACACACCTTGTGTTGGCATTATGCACTCTTTGGACTAACATTATCAGAAGAGAAATAATTGAAACTTATAATTGTATTAAGAACTCATTCCATAAAACATTGAGATATAGTTTCATACACAGAGATAATAACGCAACATCTATTCTGTTTCATAAAAATGAACAAGTTCACAATCTCAGAAATGTGTGAGCAATTATCTTATTCTATATTTATTCATTAGTAATGAATAAAATGTTTACACAATCTTTTACAACAGTAACCTCTTCTTGGAATAGAATACATTGATTTATCCATGAAGGGGCTTCTCGATCCCTCTCTCTAGACTATTCTAGTTCTTTCATATCACAAATTAAAAATTTCCTACCACTAAGCTGATTATAATAAATGAACAATTGCAATTTAGATATGAGTCGATGCTCAAAATATGTACAATGCTATAGGTATTAAAGAAAATTACATATTTCTGGAGCATATACAATGGCTCTAGTCTTAATATCACATGGGATACTTAATTACAATAGCCTCAAAATTAAATTGACATGTTGTCCATGGGATCCAAACTAGTTTTAAACTGCGTTGCGTTAGATGCCAAGTCATCTTCCATCATGCCTCATTAAATGATGATGACGATTCTCCTGCATCATACTCCCCTAGACAAAATATTCATGGGATCTTGTTCATGAGCTCCTCGACTTCGTTTTTTTTATTCAAAATGTTTTCCTTTGTCAACCAATGGACCTGTTCTGCTGGATGATTCTTCCATTTAACTAGATATTCATAATAAATCTTCTTCCTGGTTCTTTTAGCAACTCTTTGATCTAAAATATTTTCTATCTGAGGATTTTATATTATAGGTATTTATCACATCCACTTTATGTCTTGTCAATCATTTCTCCCTCCTGTGTCATCCAACTTATAATGGTATAACTTATATACACTAAATATTAGTGAAATATCAACATCCTCTAGTAGTTCAATCTCATAAGTATTTGCAGCAAATTTTCTGAGGATTTTACAAGGTCCTATCTTCTTCAACTTCAATTTATTATATTTCCCTTTTGGGAATCTTTCCTTCCTTAGATGTGCCAAGACTTGGTCTCCAACTTCAAAATTCACCTATTTTCTTCTTTGGTCTATTCTATTCTTGTATCTTTGGTTTCTATCATGTAGTTGTCCTTTGATTTGTTCATGTAATTTTTGCATTTCCGTAGCGAATTCCTCTGCTTATGCACTTCAAAATTTAGCTTGTCAAAAATCACTTAACATTTAAATTCCTTTGGGATGTAGTCCATATACTATATGGAATGGGATCTTACCAGTACTCTTGTTTAGAGAATCATTATATGCAAACTCCACTTGAGGAAGAACTTGCTCCCACTGAATTTTATGTTTAGTTACTAAACTTATTAGCAGATTTTCTAAGATCCTATTCACCACCTCAGTCTGTCCATCTGTCTAAGGGTGATATGTTGAATTGAAATATAAATTTTTCCCCAACTTCTTCCATGAATTCCTCCAAAAGTGTCCCACAAATTTGGTGTCTCTGTCTAAGACTATAATCCTGTGTAACCCATGCAATCTCACAATCTCTTTAAAAAACAAATTTTCTATGCGAGTATCATCACTTGTTTTATGTAATGGTATGAAATGTGTCATATTTGAAAACCTGACAACTACCAAAAAGATTGAGTCATTTCCCCTATGGGTTCTTGGCAATCCCAGAACAAAATCCATACTTATAGCATCCCATGCCCTTTTTGGAATAGGTAATGGCTGATACGATCCCGTGTTATGTTGCTTCCCTTTATAATACTAGAAAATTATGCATTTTTCCACAAAATTCTTCACATTAGACCTCATGCCTGGCCAATAATATGAAGAAATTAATTTTGCATATGTTTTATCATGGAAAAAATGTCCATCCAATCCTCCACTATGTTTTTCCTTCAGAAAATTGTCCCTCATCGAGCATCTTGGGATACACAATCAACTTCCTTTGAATAGCAGTCCTTCTTGGATGATGTACTCCATCCATTGTCTTATATCCCTTAACAAAGGATTTTCACAGGCTTCATAGGTTTCCTTGAAATATAGGTCTTCCTTGTACATCTCCTTGAGGTGTTCAAATTCCAAAGTCTCCACTTGGAATTGTTGCAAGATTAAACATCTCCTTCTCAAAGCATCTGCAACTTTGTTAGAACTCCCACTAATATGCTTAATGAAAAAAGTAAAATTCTGCATTAATTCTACCCATTTGGCATGTCTCTGGTTTAATTTTGCTTGTCTAGTTATGAATTGCAAAGCATGATTGTAAGTATACAAAATAAACTCCTTTAGTATAATGCAATGTCTCCACTTTTTCAAAGACTAAATTATAGCGTAAAATCATTTTTCATATGTTAAATAATTCTTCTTAGCATCATTCAACTTCTCACTAAAATAATCAACAAGCTTATCATCTTGACTTAAAACTGCACCGATGGCCAACTCCACTTGCATCACATTTGACTTGGAAAGTCTTCCTAAAGTCTGGAAGAATTAAGATAGGTTGTCTTGTTATCTTTTCTTTTAACTGTATAAATTCTCTCTCTTCTTCTTTTGTCTAGTCAAAAGATCCATGCTCTTTCTTTATAGTATCCAATATGGGTGCACAAATGTCGTTGAAATTTCTAATGAACTTTCTGTAAAAACTTGCTAACCCATGAAAACTTCTTACTTCAAACACACGTGTTGGAGAAGGCCACTCTATTATATCCCTCACCTTCTCTGGATCCATCTTCAATTCATTTGAAGAGATTACAAATCCCAATTACACAAGTTATGTCTTCATAAAAGAAATTTTCTTCAAATTTACCAAAAATGTTTCTTGTTGCAATCTCCTCAACACCATCCTCAAGTGTCTTAAATGCTCCTCCTTAGTCTCGTTGTAAACTAGGATATAATCTAAATAAATAATCACAAATTTCCCAATAAAATATTTTATCACTTCATTCTTTAACCTCATGAATGTACTTGGAGCCTTTGTTAAGCCAAATGGCATAAAAAGCCACTCATACAAAATTTCATTTCTTTTTAATGTTGTCTTCCATTCATCTCTTTCTTTCATTCTTATATGATGATAACCACTTTTCAATTCTATCTGGGAAAAACAATTGGCTACACTCAATCCATTAAATCATCCATTTTTGGTAAATGAAATATATATATGATGGTTATCTTGTTGATAACTCTAGAATATGTGCACATTCATCAACCTCCATCCTTCTTTGGACTCAACAAAGTTGGTATTGCACATGGGCTCATAATTTCTCTAAGTCCTTTATCCAAAAACTCTTGGACCTTCTCCTTGACCTCTTCATCCTCATGAGGGGTCAATCTGTATGTTTCTTTTTTCGACAAACTTTCTCCCAAAATAAGGTTAATATGATGACTAATACTATTGATGGGAGGTAAAGTATGAGGAAACTCATCCACCACAATGTCAACAAACTCATCAAATAATTCTTGAATTTCCACAGGAAAATCATTCATAGAATTATTTGTAAGGATCACTCTTAGATTAACTATAACAACAAACTACCTTTCCTGATATTTCTTAGCGTCTTTCAAGAGATCCTTCCCACTCACAAGAAGTATAATCAAACTAGCCTCCTCTTTGAATCCCTTATGTTCTAATGGAAACAACATATGTCTACACATGTTTTCCTCAAGGGTATAAGTATTATTTCTCCCATCATGTATGAAATTTATGTCATATTTCCATGGCCTCCCAAATGGAACATGAAAAACGTCCATAAGAATGACATCACACAAAACTTCATCCTTATAATGACCAATTTAAAACTCAACTTTGCATTGCCTACTTACGATTATTTGATGTCCTTTCAACAACCATGATAACTTGAACGAAATCGGATGTACTATCATATCTAAATTTAACTTTTCCACGATCTATATGGACACTAAATTATCATTGCTCCCATTGTCTATGATCACCTTGCATACTCTATCTTTAGTCTTGCAAGATGTTTTGAATAAATTATTTCTCTGGACTAGTTCTTGCACCTCTTTTTCTGGCTTCACAAGAGATTTCCTCATTATGACCTATATTCCCTCTTCAACTGCTTCTACTTTCATCTTCGTCTCCACATTCCTCTACTATGCCTCATAAATGTGAGCTTCTCTATTGCATTCTTATTTTCGGGACATTCCCAAGACATGTGCATTGTTTTCTCGCAATCATAATACTTGACTTCTTCTCCTCTACCTCTTCCTCTACCTTTTGGAAAAGGTTTCCTTCCTCTAGAGTTTGCTCCTCTAGAATTTCCTCCTCTATTTTCCTGATTGTTAGATATTTTAGCTTATTCCCTTGATTTCTAGAAATTTTCTCTGGTGATTCTTTTTCCTCTGTTAGGACTCTCCCCCCTATTCTTCTGACTTAGATTTCTTGCCAATTTTTCTTCTACCTTCAGGAATACCTGATACGCGTCTTCTATAGTCCTCACCGTTATCATATTAATTTCATTGTGCATTTCATACCTCAATCCATTAATATATATAACAACTTTCTCTTCGTTGTTTTCCCTATGTCCTGCTCTTATATTCATCTTATAGAATTCTTCAGTATATTCTTTTACTGATACACCATTTTGTCTCAGATTTTGCAACCTTTTAAATAGATTCAACTAAAAATATTTAGGTATGAATTTGTCCTTAAGATTAGCTACCATTCTATCCCAACTTTTAATCTTGGAATTACCTTTTCTCCTTCTATCAACTTGCAATTCATCCCACCATAAGGCTGCATGTCCCTTCAACCTGGTCACAACATGCTTTATTGTTTTCTCATCATCAATCTGCTCATAATAAAAGTACTTATATAAATATATTATCCAGTCAAGCAACTCTTCTACATTCAAATTACCTTCATACATCAAGACTTCCATCTTTTCTCTAGTTCGCAGTATGAAAACAACACTCAACAATCACTCCTCTACTTCTTCTTCTTATACAACTTCTTCTTCTTCTTCTGGTTTTTCACTTTTAGCATCACTAATATCAACAGTCTTTGATGCTCTCCTTTTTGTTTTTTACATGGACTCCAACCTTTCCGGAAGATTTCTCATTTCCTCCTCCATAGTTGTGTTGGCTACATGTCTCTCCCTGTGTCTCCTCAGTGGCATGGTGTCCAATGTTTCTTCTCATATAGAGCTTATTTATGCTCTAATACCACTTGATGCAAACCCCCTATTGTCCTGCGTGACCTCCTAGTCTTAGGACCAAATTACACAAGATTCAAAGTGGATCTTGGGATCCCACCGAGCCTTTCAATTAACTTACCCACATGCTTCACAATACACGGGTGAGGAATTTAAATTCGTGAGATTTCCTTTGGTCTAGGAAACCTGTGCATGCAACCACGTCTTATGACCAAGAATCTAGCGAAAGGGATATTTGGTGCTCCAGGACTCCAGGCTTCAGGAGTTTTTCCACCCCAACAATAATCAATGCACTTTCCTCGAACAACTGAACCACCGAACTCAAAAGATTCCAACGATCAATGCTCCACACTCCTTTTCTAGATCAACGATCCATATTTACTCTGGGCTTCATAGGTTCAGGAGATTCTCACCCCACATAAAAATGTCCAAACTTTCATCAAGTGTCGAATTTCCAAATCACTCAGGGATTCAACAACTCACATTCACAGATGAATTTACATTATGGATTTACTCCAGGCTTCGGTGCTTAGTGTCTTTGTTCCTCACTTGAAACAAACAAATTAATACTTTCAAAGCAGTGAAGTCTGAAGGACTCGAGACTTAACGATCATTCTTCTTTAGCTAATCAAACATATGTGAGGGACTCTAAATCCTTCTGAATAGATCTTGTTCATTCGACCTTAAACAAAGAGATTATCCTCCTATGGACTTACATTCTTTATCCCTCCTTGAGCTTTTCACTTGAATGAATCAAACTCTAACGCACACTTTTAACTTCTCTCCTATGCTTGGGACATGGAAAAGTCACATGCACACTCCTTACGCTAACTCTCATGAGATTTATCAACACTTAAGAAAGTTTTGGCTCTATGCACTCCTTGCACTGGTCTCCCCTTCGATATTTTACACTTCTGTGAGTGTAGGCACACTCCTTGCTCTTTCTTTCTGCAAACGTGTGTTATCTCTCCTAAGATTCTGAACCTGTAAACGGTTCGTTCTCCGCACACCTTGCATTGGCGCTATGCACTCTTTTCACTAAGATTCTCATAAGAGAAATGATTGAAAATTATAATAGTATTATGAAGTCATTCGTATACAACATGAGTGGTCCTAATGGTTAGGAACATGTGTTTCCTACTCGGAGGTCACAAGTTCAAATATAGAGGGGGTTATGGTATGTATACCTCCATAGAATTTACCAATCAAATTGTTGGGTGGAGGGGGTCTCATCCACCAATTTGGTGGCTAGATTGGCTGTGAAATTAAAAATATATTACTATTACTTAATAACACAACATCTATTCAGTTTCATAAAATTGAACAAGTTCACAATCTCAGAAATGTGTGAGTAATTATGTTCTTCTATATTTCTTCAATAGTAATGAACAAAATGTTTCCACAAACTTTTACAGAAGCAACCTCTACTTGGCATAGAATACATTGAATTATACATGAAAGGGATTCTTGAGCCTTCCCTATAGACTACTCTAGTGCTTTCATATCACAAATTAAAAACTTCCTACCACTAAGTTGATTATAATAAATGAACAATCACAATTCATATATGAGTTGGCGCTCAAAATATGTACAATCCTATAGGTATTAAAGACAATTACATCATTCTCGAGCATACACAATGGCTCTAGTCTTAAGATCTCATGGGATATTTAATCACAACAACCTCAAAATTAAATTGATGTTCTCTCCTTGGGAGCCAAACTAGTTTTAAAGTGTGTTGCACTAGATGCTGAGTCATCTTTCACAAAGACTCATTAAAAGTTGATGATGATTCTCCTGCATCAACCATTACAGAGCAGGTCACTCTACTATATTCATAGAACCTTGAATGGTGGAATCATGGAATCATGGTCTATCTCCACACCTTCCATAAACCTGCCACCAACACTCAACTTCCTTTTCATTCACGGACTCGCGACTACATAACTATGTAACCTTCCTTTCACAAATTCGTCTATGAATTCTCAATTCTTAACCATTTTCCACTTATGCAGATTCGCAGATTCATAGGATTACAGAGGAAAAAATCTACAATCTTACTTCCATAGGTCCATCTGTGAAGTCTCAATACTTAATCATTTTTCCATCTACATGGAATCGTAGACTCGTTGGCTCATAGAGGTAAAATTATGTGACCTTCCTTTCATAGGTCCATCTGTGAAGAATAAATACTTAACCATTTTTCCATCTACACAGACTCACAGACTTGTGGTTTCATTTGAATCTATTCCTTTCTTCTTCCCTTACCCCCTTTCTCACTTAACACTCAACACTAATATTATTTCTTGATCTTGTCGGGTTCACAGGTTGGTGGAATTTCCAACCGATTCATCTCACCTTCAGTTGGGCCTATGTCTAATCCATCAACCCATCCCCTACTGATGCATGGCATGACATGTGGTATGACACATGGAACACATACCGCTTGACACATGGAACCCATTTTCCATGCGGACCCTTGTCCAATTTTTCAGAATCTGCGTGACACATGGCACCCTCTTAGGGTGATATGTGGCCTTCTTTCTTCAAGAAACATATTATCATCCACATCATCCACTAGAACGTTCAGCTAAAGGTGGATGGTCTATACCATATGCGTAGTTCATGTGACTATGGTAGATCAACCGTGTGGTTTCTTCCTCAGAGCTTTGTTAACCTCTATCAATTAACGGTCATATCTCTCCCTCGAAGTTCCTCCTTCATATTGTAACTCTATGATGCACTTTGCATAACATGTCATGATGGACGATCAATATATTCTCTCGGGAAATCTAACAGTCAGGATCTAAGGACGATATTCTATGCCTTCCTTTCTCCCTTCTCGTACGAACCTCAATTTAGGGCCACTATAAGGATGACACTTTTCAACCTCGGGTCGCGTGGTATGTTGTGTTGGTGAGACATGTGCTACTCACATAGGGTCTCCACCCTCTCTTTGTTCAACCAGAGTTCAAGAAATGTAGCACAATCATTGAACAACCCATGGGTGTCCATGTGGACTTGACATCATCCCCCACTGTTAATATCACCAAGGGGATGGATGTGATCTATGAAAAATCAATGGCTATCATTCATAGTGTCTCTCCTTGGATTAATGTTTACGATTAAGCCTTGGGGTAATCCTATCAGGGTTAAGCCTTTCCATCATACATGACTACTCTAAACGACATGCCCCAATAGATGGCCTAGATCATCCCTTCAGATTCTAAGGTCATTGCAACCAAGAGGCTCTAACCATGTTAATCACCATGGATCCAACGATCCATGATCATCCATGATCAACCTCTGACAGATCAACGACCCTTGTTGATTTCAGAGTGCATAATCCATTGTATTCATGCTCAACGTCAATGAAGGGTCAATATCTTTACCCTCCACCCAATCAACAACTGAGTTCACATATCAATTGCATCCCGATGAAGGGCCAAAATTTATTCATCATTCCAAATCCAAAACCATGATTCTTCCGAAGCGAATTAGGGATTTTCCACTGACTTAACAATCCATACCTGATCTTATCCATTTCACGAATATCTTTCTTCAAGTCCTTCTCAATTATTACTGAGCCTCAAGGGTGATTACACTTGACCAAGGTACTCCATGGTTTTCTGAGGGCTTCTACATAGTACCCTATTTTCATAAAGATTGGTTAGATTCGGGCATTCCAACACCGTGGCACATAGACACATACACAAGTGTGTGTATATATATATAGGAGTACATGCATATAAAATAGGATTATACCGATACACATAGTGAGTAGGGACGTCTCTTCCCTCAGATTAGTACAAAGAATTAGGATTATATGCATGCATAACAATCATAAAGAATTTTTATCCTTTCCTATTTACGAGACACACATCCTTCCTAACACGCATACACTTGAAAATAAATTTCATAAGACATGAAGTACTTGCAAGAATGAATGTAAAACTCTTCATTAAATTACGTATTGTACACAATTACAGGGTGTCTCCAGAATACACAATTTTGATTTGTAGACCAAATAGTTGTGTCTAAATTTCATGTTGCTCATTTAGCCATGCACTTATTTATATCAAGACACAGAGATAGACGAGACACTTATCTACATAAATTGAGATATGTTGGGTATTGTTGTAGGGAGAACCACTTTCCACCCAACCATAGGCTAGGTTGCATTAACCTCTGCTACAACTAGCCACCCCGGAGCCAGGGTATGATTTCACAAGAGGAGGTATACAAGAATTTTCCCTTGGGAATGATTCTGCACCTTCTCTCCCATTTTTATCATCTCTTTTTCTTCTTCTTTTTCCCCTTCCATTTGTGTCTCCCCTTTCATGACCTTCTTCCCTCAGGACTTTATGGATCATGCCAAAAACTTCCTCAAGGTACTTTCCCATCCTTTCTTAACTCCTCCAAGAACTAGTTCAACTACTATCTTGACTCAAAGTCAGTTTCTAACGTTGAGGACAATTTTGGTCTATATTATTTTAATTAAGGAGGGTATTTCCTGGAAGGTTCATTCAAAAAAATTATGGCCTCCCTCTTTCCCACGCCTCTCATGACATCATAGTCTGTGAAGGCCATCCCTTCAACAATAACTCAATATTGTCTATTTTATTAAAATCCAAACATATTTATATATATTACAAAATATATCAAGGTCCATTGTTTATCCTTGATCACCCATGGTTTTGCTTATTGTTTTTCCATAATAACACTTATAATTACAGACTGGGGGAAACCGGGGTGTTAGACCTTCCAACTCTATATTTTTTATCTTAAATTTGTCTTCGATTTCCAATAGTTGTGTAGATATATCTTGGAAATATTTGAGGTTGGTGTATAGTTGTATTGTCATGGGCTTTAGTTCTTCATGTAGATTACGATACTTGTGCTCCCCCAATTTTGAGAAATAGACATGGATGGGAGGATCGTCCATCTTCCATTGTCATCCCATGCTCGGGAATGCATGCACCATACCTATCACATCCAATAAATAGGAAAACATGTTAAAATTGGAGTGTTATACTCACACTATGCATTTGGTCATTCATAGATTTTTTTCTAAAGTGGCAAAGAGAATATTTTCACAATTGAAAATATGGCTAGTCACTATAACTCTACGCACTAAGGGGACCCATGTTTCCTTGAATTGTCTATCATCAACTTCCCCTTAGAGCCTACAAAGTAGATTTCTCTCCATTTGGTATGGTTGCTTCGGACCTCAACATCCTAGTGGGATAGGTAGGGGATTTCCTAGTCTTGAATTTTTTATTCAAAACCCACCAGTTCTTCATCACTTCTCAAAAATCTAGGGAAAATTGCACCATACAATCTTTTCTAAGTCCAGTCTCCTCGGTGGGGATCTTTTAGCACATATGCAGGATTAATGACTTGAATGAAGCGATGACCTTTCCATCCTTGTCTCTAATTATCATGTTATTCACATCCACTTGGTAGATGATTCATGAGACTTCTTTGGCACATAGGAAGACAACTACAGAAACTATCTTGCTAAGTCTCAAGCACCCAATCATGTGGTATATGCCTAGATCTTGATCACCTTCTAGTAACTTAGGGTAGGTCTCATTTTGTAACATTTGATAGATCTCCCTCCACGGATGTGATATATCTTTATCAACAATGCAAAGAGTGTCATTATGAATGAGCCCTGGAGCACTGGTTTCTATTTCATCTTCTTCCCTATCAAAAGAAATTTCTAGATCTAGATCCTTGCTACTTCTTCTCTTATATGTGTCCATGGTTGTTCCTATAATCCACACATGTCAACAACACAAAATATTGGCATCGTAAGTATCTTTGAGAAACAAAAATTTCAATGTGGAGTGATATTTCTGGAAAAGAATGTTATCTATTTGTTCGAGGAATACTAAGAATGATGGTCGCATTGATAGGAGGGTGGAGCTAGGTGTTGATAGGAGGGTGGAGCTAGGTGGAAATTTTTTCACAACGTATAAAAAGAAACGAGACCGCAGTCACAAAAAAGGGGGTTCGCTCAACAATGCTTGTTTTCCTTTGAAATCGATCGTTTGGGCCTGAACCAACTTGAATTTTTCCCTTCGGTGGGGATCCCTCTTTGAAACGATTCTTAAGGAAAGTTCGACTGAGGATTTGGATTTTACTTTCTAAGTGACACATTCTGGTTGATATGTGGGAGGTACTAAAAAATCTACGAGTGAAATAGTCAAGCCATAAGGGATTAAACCAAAAAGGAGACACGTAAGGTTTACTCAAGGATTTGTTTAGGGTTCAAGAAATTTAGATGCAACCTCCAACACATTAAAAAAATATATAATTTGGAAGAAAGAGTGGCGTGTTTTGATGTCAAAGGGAGTATGAGATACCCAATTGTTCGTGCTCCGAGGACATTGTGAACATGAGTGGAGATGTGACATTTTCACTAACAGGATTGGGTGAAAGGAAAATGGAACGAGGTTTTATATACACATATTATTGAAATGAAAATACCCTTCCCCTTTTCTTCTCCACTCTTTTTACATAAAATTACTCTAAAACTAGGCAAGTGGGGGGCTTACCTATCAAGAGACAACTGGTCATTCAGTGGGGTCAACTGCATGGTAGATTACAAGGCACATGAGTTCTTGGCCATTTATCTACGAAAATGGCGAAGGAACAATCAACAATGGTGCAAAGGAAAATGGAGAATCGGGTTTTATAACTTCAACATGACCATTGGCTCACGTTTTGAAATGTTAAATCAGTATTGTATCTCAGTGAAAAGAAATTGTTCGAGGGATGCAATACACTGATTGTTACTAAGGAGTTTAGTTTTTCAAAGTGATTTATCGCACGAAGAAAAAAATATGTTTTCTATTTGTGGTGTCCAGAACAAAAAAAAAATTGTGCGATATGTCGCGCCTAGAAAACAAATATTGAGATTGTCGTGTCATGGAGGAAAGGAATTATCAGAGTGGGGTGTTGCTTGACAAATAAATTGTTTGTGTGATCCATTGCATTTAAAAAAGATCATTGGAACTGTTGTGTCATTGACAAATAAATTTATGTCTGTGATACATTGCATTCAAGAAAGATTATTGGGAGTGTTGTCTCATTGAGAAGAAAAATATTTGGCATGATATGTTGCTCAAAGGAAAAATTAAGAGCATGATGTATTGGTCAGAAAAAAATTATTTGAACAGTATGTCTCAAAATAGATAAATTTAAAGAAGCAACATGCTATGAGAGGAAAATAACCTGGAGCAATATGTTGTTGAAAAGGAAAAATTTAGGGTGTGATACATCACATCAAATAAAAATTGAAATATGTAATAAGGATAAGGATAGAAGAATTTTTACACTATCCTTGTGAGGAATTTTTGAGAAGGAAAAACATCATGACTTTTCTTTCCAGAGAAATAAATTTTCTTGGCAAAATGGGTTTGGAGGAAAACTTTAAGGTAGGTAAAGAAAAATTTAACGACTTATCTAAAAAAGCTTATGATGCAAAATGGGGTTTGCCAATTAGAAAAATTAATCAAGGCTTGAGAATCAACTAGAACTGAAACAAAAGAACACAATGTATATGCAAAAGGTAACCATATTTTAAGGACGAGTCCCATGTTATTTTATTCTTTAGAATCATGAAGTAAAAATTAGTAAGGGGGGTTGTTTCTAGCACAAAAGTTGGTGACAAACTATGTGAATTCATGAATTTATACAATTGAACCTTCAAGAGAATTACCAATTCTTAGAACATAAAATTTTACCTTGATGAAGTACCCAAATCCAACTTTGTAGGTCTCATTATGACTTGAAATCAAGATAAGATGAATGATATTCCATGCATGGCTTTAGTAGATCACTAGTAACATTTCCAAGCAAGAATATGAAGTTCATTTCCATGACTTAGCCCTTCCCTACATGCAAGTGCAGTATCACAAGTTACTTATATACCAGGAATGCATGAAATTTTGGCAATATCTTATGTTTCTCCATTGCCAGTGAACATCCATAGCCCTGACGGAGTTAACCTAGTATCACAAGCCTTTCTCCCCTACCAACAAGTATCCATAGCCCCAATGTAGATACATTCATGTCCCACATGATCTAAAATGTATTTATGAAGACTTTACCTTTAAAAGTATTGTCCT
>JASDQU010107600.1:41326-75132 GCA_032191745.1 Picea mariana
TTTCAACCAACTGTTCTCTAGTCTACTGTAATTTAACCAAATGAAATATCCTCCTGGTAAGATCATTTGGCTAGGAATCCACCTCCTGAAGAAATATGGCTACTGGTAATGCGAGATGGATTGGAAAAACAACTTATGTTCCATAAACCATCTTGAATGGAGATGTATCAATAGATTTCTTATTTGTTACTCTATCATCCCATAAAGCAAACTTTAGTTTAGAGTTCCAACTCCTTTGATTCTGCTCTAGTGATTTTTTAACAATTCTTATCATACTCTTATTTGAAGACTTGACAAGGCCATTACCTTGTGGATAATAGGCTGTAGAATGAACTAGATAGATTCCCATGTCCTCACACAACTTTACCAAGACTTTATTATTGAATGTTGTTGCATTTTCTGTAACAAGTCTTTTGGGACAGCCAAACCTAGAAAAAATATGATCATATAGAAAGTTAATGATTACTGTATGATTGGCTTTCCTGGTGGGAATGGCTTCTATACATTTCTTGAAGTAATCAGTAGCAACAAGAATCCATCTGTGTTGATTGCTAGAAGGTGGATGTATTTCTCCAATGAAATGTAACCCCCATTGTTGGAAGGGACCTATAACCATAACAGGTTTAAGGGGCAGAGATTTCAACTGTTGCTTACCTGAAAACCTCTGGCATTTATCACATGATTTGGAAAACACACATACATCAGAAAATAAACAAGGCCAATAGTAGCCAGCTCTCAAAATTTTATGAGGAGTGGTTTTCCAGTAATGTTGTCCTCCACATTCACTACTATGAAATTATGTCATTGTTTGAACTGATTCTACCTTGTTAATGCATCTCAGGAATAACCCTGATGGATCTTTTCAGAACAACATGTTGTCACTTATGGAGAATTTGATGGCCTTAAGCTTCAAAGCTCTCACTTGTGTCTTGCTCATGTCTGGTGGAGCTGTCAAATTCTGCAAAAAATAAATTATATCAGTATACCATTCACAATCTGCCAAGTGAGAGGATACCTGTGAATCATAGTTAAGTTTCTCTACTGAAATTTGATGTTGATCACTTTCTGCATTTACCCCAACAAAATTTATCTCTAACATTCTACAATTGTCTTGTGCAAGAAGTTTGGCAAGCCCTTGGCCTCTGATAAGTTTCATTGGCTTGATCTCTATATCAAATTCAATCATTTTAGCTATCCACTTGCTCCTCTTACCATCAATGTCAGGTTGAACAAGGACATCTTTCACAGAACTTGAGGGTATATATGCTATTACCTTGGCCTGTAGTATATAGATCCTGAAAGATTTGAGTGATTTGATTAGTGCATAGGCCTATTTTTCAATTGGGTCATGCTTAATTTCAACATCCCTCAAAACATTGTTGTAAAATGCTATTGGCTTCTCATGCCCATCTTCATTCTTTTGTAACAACACTATTGCAATTGTATCATTAGAGACAAATGATAAAATATAAAAATATTTATCAAAATTCAGGCTAATCAATACAGGGGCTATCATAATAGCTTTTTTGATAGATTCAAAAGAATGTATGGATTCTTCTATCCCCTTTACCTCAAAATATTTTCTCAACATGCATGTGATATATTTGGTAAGCTCAACAAAATTTGCAATAAACCTCTTGATGAAATTTATTGTTCCAAGGAAAGATTGCATACCTTTCTTGGATCTTGGGAGAGACAATTTCTGAATTTCCTCTACTCTTACTAGATCGATCTTCACTCCATCTGCAAAAAAAATATGCCCAAGCAATTTGCCTTTTCTGAGTGCAAAATGGAATTTCTTGGGATTTAAAGAAATACCATATTTTCTACATTTCAAGAAAGTATTTCTTAGATGGTGCAAGTGATCTTCATGGTTGTATGAAAAAACTATGATATCATCAAGAAAAATCAATACAAATATGTCTTTCTCCCCCACGAATGCAATATCCGTTGCCCTCTGGCATGTTGCTCCTGCATTCATCAGTCCAAATGGCATTTTTGCGTACATAAATGTACCCCATGGTGTAGTAAATGTTTTTTTTTCCCTATCATCTGGATGGAATTCAATTTGGTTATACCCTGAGAAACCATCAATGAATGACATGACACTAGCTCCCGAAACTTTCTACAGAATATGTTCCATCTTAGACAATGGGTAATTATCTATTTTAGAGCATTTGTTTAGATTCCTGAAGTCTACAGAGAGTCTAATCTCACCATTTTTCTTTCTAACAGGAACAAGGTTGGCAATCCATTTAGAGTATCTAAGAGGGATGATGATCTTGGCATCCAACATTTTTTTGATTTCCTTCTCCATAATAGGCAACAACATTGGACTGAATGATCTGAGTTTCTGTCTGAAAGGTTTTGTGCCTTTGTTCAAAGGAATTTTATGTTGAATAATATGTGTATTATATGTCTTCAAATCACTATACTTCCATGCAAATATATCAATAAATTCCTTTAACAACTCACCATATTCAGATTTATGTTTATCAGTCAAATGAGAAGCTAGATTAACATACTTAGGGTTTTTTTTATTTGCTACATTAAAGTGAAACGCATCAAAATCTTCCTCTTTCTTTTCTAGTTTAACGACAACGTCATTATGATAAAAATGTCTCTCTAAAGGGACCAAACCTTTAGGAATTTTTTTGGTGGACAAATGAGCAATTTCATGTGCTCCAATCTTACTTTTGAACATAGGTTTATCTGTTATTTCATCATGTTCATTTTCCAAATCAATTTGTAGATCTGCAAATTCATCAATCACTCCAAGAAATATAGTCAACTCTACATAATCTTCAACTACTTTCCAAAACTTCACATTATCAGGGAGAGAGGTCCTATACCTCACTTGGATTTCATAATTCAATTTGGGGGGTAGAAGAGGTATAAAAGCATAGGCTGAAACAACCGATGAATCAACCAATTCATTCATAGCTCTAGGTACATATGAAATCTTGAAATATGTAAAGGCAACAATCATTTTTATCACTTCATCCCTATAGGATTTCAACCTAACATGTTTGGCCTCGAAGGATTTGTTCACTCGTTGAATTATTAAATCTGCATCTCCAAATACTTGCAATTTCTGAATCTTCATCTCCTTGGTTGCATCTAATCCTAGGAGCAATGCCTCATACTCTACAATGTTGTTAGTCACCTTAAAATCAAGTTTAAAAGACAAGTGAGCAGTTTGTTTTGAAGGTGACATGAATACTAGCCCTGCTCCGGTTGATTCTCTAGTACACGCTCCATCAAATAACATGGTCCAAAGGTCATCTTCTGCTACTTCTATGGAATGAACTGTAGGCTTATTAAGCAATAATGAATCTGATAGCAAATCATAAAACTTTAAGATGCAAGATCCCATACCTATGTCAAATGAGTAAATATGATGGTTGGCTGGATTTTGTTCATCACTGATAATGTAAGCAAGTTGTGACTCTTTGTAAAGTATCTTGTTTACTCATCCAAAAAAAGAAATAGTAGCATATGAAAGGTCCACTTGAAGAGTTCCTCCTAACCTCTTCATCCATGATCTTGACAACAAACATCCAAATTTGGGTGGAATTTCTGCTACAACTATATCCATGGCCATAGTTTTCATAGGTTCTTGAGTTTAAGTTACTGCCAAGTCTTTGATCATCTCGAGACATTTAACTTTTCTAGAGTCAAATGAGAAAATATCATGGTAGGTTTTAGTAATATATAATCCAAGATCATCCATGATTGCCTTTGGCATCAGATTGTGAGAGGCTCCAGACTCAAGCAGGCAATTATGCAGTGTTTTGTCATGAATGTTCAGAGAGATATAAAAAGGTGGACATCTTTCATCTCTATCCTCTACCATTTTTCCTAAGAAAATGGTGGGATTGTCATCATATATATTTATAATATCAATAGAAGGAGATACAGACTTAGGCTCAAGAGTTTTGAGGATATATTTCTTAAATGATTCATTCTTCATTGACTCAACCAAAGGGATGGGAATTTTTATTTTATGTATCTCAGCTTCAAAATTGAAAGAGGAGGAGGCTATATCAGAAGGCTTTACCTCATTTGAAGGAGATTTCAAAACACTCTGTTTCTCATCAGAAATCTGATTTTTTTTTAACTTGTTGCTTGGGGGGGGCAACAGTCTTCTTAGGAGGAGGAGTTGGTGTATTTTCCTTTGGAGGGGTTTTCAAAATAATTTGTTGGTCATCAAGAACTTTCTCTTTTTGAGTTTGTTTCTTGGAAGGGGGAGCAGTTTTCTTTGAAGGAGGAGTTGATGCACTCTGCTTGACAGTGTTTGACTTAGATCTCAAATTATATTTGTTCCCCTCATCGATTTGGAAAACACCATTATCAACAGAAATCTCATTTATCTATTCAGTGATTAATGCCTCTTCACAATCATGCTATGTCAAATAAGATTTTATTGTATCATCTCCAACACAGTGAATATTATCTTCTTCTTCTTCTTGACAATCATCTTCATCATCATCCATCAAAATATTTTGAAGGGGAGCTTTTACCCTCTTATATTCTGTAGGATTTCTTTCTCTTCTCAAGATCTGTGTTTGTTGATTATTCCTCTTGAAAGTATTTGGATTCTGATTTGGATTTTTGTGAGGGTATTCATAAGAACCCTTCTCTTTGGTAGGCTTCTTATTCTCAATTTTAAGCTTGGACATTTCTGAGGTTAATTATTCTAGCATCTTAGCCAATTTGTTTACCTTAGGATTTGGAATTGACGAATAAGATGCTTCTTCTTTTTTCCTTTTTCTATCAACACCTCCCTTCAACTTATGAGCAGCTAAGATATTTGATTCAACTTCTAGAGAAACATCTTGCATTAAGGAAAGTGTAGCAGATCTTCTTTCTCTTAGTAGCAAAGAAAATTCAGAATCAAATGAGTTGGCATAACTGATTTGGGCTGAGGTCTCTAAAGGTTTGACTTCTGCAGGGATTTTAGTATACACTCTATTGAATCTCTTAGTGAAATCATATATAGATTCACCATTTTCTTTCTTAAGGTTTCCAAATTCTGTGATATAGTACAA
This sequence comes from Picea mariana, assembly GCA_032191745.1. Taxonomy (NCBI): domain Eukaryota; kingdom Viridiplantae; phylum Streptophyta; class Pinopsida; order Pinales; family Pinaceae; genus Picea; species Picea mariana. The sequence continues at coordinate 46,378 of JASDQU010107600.1, forward strand.
GAAATCTCTCCTATCTCCCCAATGCTTCAAAAATACATCATCCAACTCTTCTATTCCAGCTATAGAGCTAGCAGGAAGCTCTTTGAACCACTTCCTAGCATGCCCATCCAATCTCTAGACAAAAACTCTAGTCCAGACATCAACATATTCTATGTTTAGGTTCTCAGCATAGCTATAGAAGGCTTCTATATGTTCCTCTGTAGTTACATCTCCTTCTATGGTAAATTTTGTCATATACTTCTGGTAGTCACTAGTGGGTATGGCTACAGGTTGATTTGGTAACACAAGAGGTGCATATCTAGAAGCTAGAATTTATTGCATTTTGGTCAATGAAGGAGGTGTAGTCATAGTCACTATTGGTGAGGGAGGTGATATGATTTTCTCAGCTTCTTCAAAACTGGGGGGATTTAATTAAAAAGGGGGTGAACTCTCTGATGGGAAGGAAGTTTCATATGATGCTATATATAAATTTGCAAGTTGTTCAGCCAAGTTTCCTTCACCTTTGGCAGACAGTTCTTGAAGAATGTTTTATACAACAAGAAAGCTAGTGTGAATGTTTATATGATGTTCTTCCTGTTGTGAGTGAAAGGAATCAAGAGAGGAAGAGATGTGACCTATTTCTAAGGTCTTAGATGATTATTCAACCAAATTTGATTCTATTACTTCTTCTGTATTGACATTTTATTCTTGACAAAAACAATTTGTTGGTCCATAGAAATATTTTGAACAAATGATTCTTCTGCAGTTGTTACAATTGATTTTCCACTGATAATCTTAGAGGAAGAAAAATCAGTTTTTTGTACTTTTGATTCCTTAGAATGAGAAAGATAGTTACCTTTAGTACCTAATTTTTAGATGATATTCCCGTTCTGAGAATCAATTCTGGGTTGGGCACTGGTGTGGCAGGTGATTATTGTGGATTCGCCCTGGTACTGATTTTCTTTGGGGCCAGGATGAATGTGTGGAGTCACCAGATAGATAATTACAACANTTAGCTTTGTGTCTTCTCTCAGGAAAACTGGGCTTCAATCTCTTTCCCCAGCAACAACACCAATTTGTTATCACTTCAGGAAACTCTCTTAGGTTGTATCTCAGAGATGCCTGGTAAATTAACTAATCTTCCAATGGTTCAATCAATGATGGGTAATTATTGGATCAAGATGAATATCTAACTCACTGGATTGTATCCTCAATAGAGTCTAGGTATATTCAAACAGTACAAGGCCTTCGAGAGCTATTTTCAGATAGGTTGTGAATCAAATGGATAGGAAACTAATCAATTAACCAGAACATACATAAAACAATATATATGATGGGTCAAAAAACTAGCAGTCAATTATTATGATCCTTTCTTAATAATCAAAGGTAAGATGACAGTTACCATAGGACATTAAACATAGACAAAGAAATAATTTCAACTCATAGCCATAGAATGGAGATGAAAAGAAAGTCTGACAATAACAATGAAAGAAGCTTGCTGGCTAAATATATTAAAGAAAGTGTCTTTATCACAATATCAGTATTGTTTAGAACTCAAAGTCGAACCTTTGATTTATCAAAAGTTTGTGGATTTATATCCTTTACATCAGATTCTCTAGATTCTAAAATACTGGATCGAACTTTCTAAAAATAGACAGTCAATAACTATACCAAGAAAATAGGCAGAGATCCTATAAAATAGTTCAACTACTTATCTCAAGTGATCTTCACGTCCTTTAAAGTCTTAGACAGGTGTAATAATCCTTCTAAGGATGATAGATCTTCTTTAGATGCAAGACAATTCGAGATTGCCACTTATTAGCAACAAAACAGTGTTTTCCCAGAAAATAGGTAACCAATTTAACCTTTCCACCATGTTGGGCATCTCTAAAATAAAAAAAGACTCTTCATAAGGATGCATTTAATTATTATCTATCGATTGGGACTATTCTTGAGGAATTTGGATAAGAAAAAATTGGATATGTGCAAAAACAATACCTCTTTGCCCTGTTAGTGCTTTCGGTGGCTAGAGCAGTCAAAACTTGGGCCAGTTAGCTACCGAAAGCTCTGCTTTTGGTGGCTAATGAACAGTTGAAATGTTCGCCTAAGCCATTGAAAGTTATGTTTTAAACAAAATTGCATAATACCTTTTGGATTAGCTTTAAAACACCTTAGGGATGATCTTCTGAAGCCTCTGCACCTTGCTCAAGTTCTAGAATGACTGTAGGATTGTTGGTTGCCTCTAGATCATTGTAATGAAAGGATACCTTTGCTAGGGTTTCAAGAGTAGCATGTGGTTGAGACAGGGGTCTTGAAGACATAGTTTGCAACCTTAAATCCCTGACCTTTTTGTTCAAGTGCATAGCTACTCTCCATAAGCTTTTGTAGTCTTTTACAATCTTCTTCTTCTTTTTCTTTTCCTTTATGCTTTCATGTGCCAATTTTTCTAAGGATGAATTGCAAAATTCTTTCACAAGGTTTTCTATCTAGTTTTAATTACCCTTTCTAGCTCTTCTTACTGAGCTAACTTCTTTTTAAGTTTCCTAATTTCCTTTGATTTCCTCTACTTTACTTTTCTGCTAGATGAGGCATCTACAACTTGTAGCTCTTGTTCTTCTTTCGGTGTAGGTGATGGAAGATCTTCATACCTTGTTGTGAATGGATTTACATACACTGTATATTCATGCCTTGTGGTAGTTGGATCTTCATGCCCTGTTTCAACCTAGTTCTCTTCCTCCTCCGAGTCTGTATAGGGGAGATTGAGAATCCTCTTCTCCACTGGAGGTTCTTTTGCCTTCTATGCCTCACTACTAAAATTCATTTTCTTCTTAGTTTTTTTAGGCTTAGAAGATGGAGAAGGCTGATAAAATCGAACTAAAGAGATGGCTCTCCTCCTCCTCTTTCCACTTCTGGGAGTAGAAGACTTCTTTGAAGAATGAATCTTCTTATCCTCTGGTTGTACATGAGTCTGAAAATCATTCCAGAATAAGAAGTAATTCCATTCCTTGCTTGTTTTCTGCAACAGCTCATAAAACAAGAGTTTAATCAAAGCATGATGAGATAACCTTCCTGCAACCTTGTTTTTCTTAGCCTTGACATGATGAACCATCTTAGTTAAGCTTCTGTGGAGGTAATAAGACAGATTGAGTGGGCTTCTACCAGTGAAATGGTTCATGAGTTTAAAATGATATATCATAACCCTATTGTATCTACCTTCACAAGTTACATATAAAAAGATGAATTTCAATAAATATTGCCATTTCTCTTCAAGAAAAGACATCGGAATGTCTTTCTTTCATACCAAACATTTGTGTTCTGGTTTCAAGTATGACCTAAATTAAACATATTTTTTGATAATGGTTTTGGACCAGTTTTCTCCAGTCCTTGGAAGTTATGTCACTTGAGCTATGAGGGCTTCATCCACTCAAAATTCATTTTGGCCAATGACTGCTTTTATTCCATCAAAATTTAGAGAAAAAGCTTCCACCACTTGTTGGTGAGAGCTCTGTAATTTTGCACAAAAATTGTAGCAACGAGCATCCTTGAAGAGTTGACACACATCTGGGTGTGATTCCAGTTAGAGAATATCATGATGTTCCTTTCTCAGAGATGGTCTTCCTTTATTCATTTGTTGGAATGTTCCTGTACACCTACAATTGGAAATTCGGGCTTGGATGGTGAACGCACAACACAAAATTAGGGAGATTTGGCTTAGCTGCGACAGAAATGAAAAATGTGAGATATGCACTAAGAAAAAGACCCTGATTACAAGGAACATGAAAGATTTGAATTCATCATGATTTGGTAAAATTGAATGATGGGAATGTACACAACCACATTCTTTAATGAAACAAAAGTTTAAAAAGATTCGATGTATCACGTCGAGATGAGATCCAAGTCTTCAAACGACTTTCTTTCTGTCTTTTCGGTAGTTAATTACAATCAAACACATCAACCCGACGGTTCCAGCGTGTGAAAGGACGTGCTGACTATTTCCAATCTCCTACACTTTCTGTGGCTAAATAGCCCCAAACTTCGGTTTTATGCCACTGAAAGCTAAGGATTTTGGTGGCTTAGAAGCGTTTTTGGAGAAGTAGTTAGCCACCGAAACCTGTGTTTTGAAATTTTTTAAAATAAAAATCAAATCTCACTTTTTCAGAACTTTGTTACAAATGTCATGTTCTCAAAAATGAACCTTGAAAAATTTAGAATTGCATTTTTCAATGACTTCCTATTACCTAAATCAACAAAACTGGTTGTGTTATTTAAGGAGATAACAAGATGGACAAGGAAAATAGTTATAGAAGGATATGATTCCACGAGGGAGGGGGAGTTGAGGGATAATCCTTTTTATTAATTATTTTTAATTACCCATGTTTGTGTTGGGGAGGGGTGCATGAGTCTCTTGTGGAGACCATGTTGTTCCTTGGTAATTTTTCTATTTAAATCATTCCTGTGGGATGCTTGGTGTTCAATTGGTTGGCCATTCATTTTTTCTCAAGTCAGTTTTGGAGTGGTTCCTGTCTCATTCACTCTTCTTGTTCATTATTTGTTTTGCATGAGAAAAGGGAGAAAAAAAATGTTCATCCATGGTTGGATGTCTATAGGAATCACCTTTGTATTCCAACAATGAATTAATGCTTGAGTGCATGGATGCATTGACATTATTAATGAAATATTCATCCAGAGTTTGTAATGCTTGGAGTTTTAGCATAGAAATTTCTTGAATGGAAGCATTGGAGACCTATAAGAAGGCAAACATTCTAAGGGACTGTGTGGCTTTGAAGGGGGTTCATTTTCTTTGGGTGGTGCAAGATGAAGGAAAGAACTAGAAAACTAGATTTTGGATATGTGTGTGAGAAATATGTGACAGTATGATTGTTGACTAATTTGGGAAGTTGAGTGTTGGTTTGAGACCCATTCTTATCGATTCATAGCCCAAGTTTAGGGGTGACATGTTGTTGATACTTAGAACAACAATGTCTAAGGTTAGGTGGAACATCCTTGGTATGCAACCAGTTGGCTATAGGTTTTATTAAATATAGTTGCTGTCTTTGTCATGTGTTTCTATTCTTGTATATTTATTTCCATTGTGTATTGATTATTATCTCCGAGATATGTAATTATAATGTGCTTTCTTGTTCATTATTGCAATGGATTACATATGCTTGGTTTCGTTTATGGTGTAACATGAATCATGATTATTGCATGTGTTCCTTTCATGCTTCTTTGTTACAAAGTGGTATCAAAGAAAAAAATTGCATGTTTCTCATACCAGGTACGTTACTAATTAGTATCATAGAATTCTTAAAGGTCATTCTGGAAGTAAAGTGTCTTAGTCCAATGGTTGGGTATGTTACAAATTGGTATCAGAGTTGTACGTTTACAACATCGAGACTTCAAGGGCTTGATACATGACAGGACAAAAGTAGTTATTATAACTTTTTTTTCTTTTTGGGGTGAAATTTATTTTTCTATGGACATCCATGATATCGAACCACTACACTTTTAGTTCCATTTTTCGCAAGATTGTAATATTTTAATGGCTCTCAGAATGGGTAAATTAGTTCATTCTTTAGCTGAGAAAATGAGAATTGAATTTCATGTTTCTATGTGCAATGATTTTACTTTTAGTTCCATTTTTCGCAAGATTGTAATATTTTAATGGCTCTCAGAATGGGTAAATTGGTTCATTCTTTAGCTGAGAAAATGAGAATTGAATTTCATGTTTCTATGTGCAATGATTTTATTGTTATATGTGTGTTAAAATTTTGAGAATAGAGGAATTGTGTGATGTATTTAACCATATGCCTAGTCGAGATTTGTTTACATGGACTAGAATGATATCAAGATATGCTCAGAATATGCATTTGAAGGAGGCCTAGAATGTAAATCCAAGAACACTTAGTAGGTTTAGATCAAGATCCCATGTGGTTTTTTGACATATATCTACAAATGTGTTATTTATTTATCCCACATGCATGGGGAAGAGATTGATTGAATGGTTTATAAGAAAAATGCAACCCTTAGTTACTTGTGTGTGGAAAGAGAACTACAAAACCTTATGGATCCACGTGTAATGTAAAATTTTGGCTAAAGTGACTCATGGACCGGACCATAAGCCACCTTGGAATGCTGAGAGTTGGGGTGTTCTACCCAGTGGGATAGTGTCCTCGTGGTTGGTGGACCAGACTAGCATTAGATCACCCCTTTTTGAGTAGAAATTTAAGCAAAACGTTCAGTTAATAGACCGAACCAGATTCGATTGGTATGATATATAAGTAAGTTGCGTACATTGGCTCAGTGGCCCGGTGGACTGAAATGGACTAGTGTCGGATCCTGGGTGTATTGGATGGAGGTTTGCACATGGTGGTCGATGACCCGATCAACTGGTTTGTCAGCGAGCCTATGGACTAGACTGGAGTTGATTGATAGAAGTTATATGTAAGTTGTGTGGGCTAGCTAGTGGGATGGTGGATGATGCCACATCAGTGCAACGTCAACACCATGTTATCCATCACACATGGAGGCCACGTTGGGCGAGAATACTTTTGGAAAAGGGGAAAAAAGACCCAAAAACTTCAGAAGGGAATATGTTTTTTTCTCTGAGCTCAGAATTAAGAAAACAAATAATCGTTGGAAAGCTCTTGGAGAAAGGAATCCAGTTACACACCTAGAAAGCTATTCTAAGCAATAGATATTGCTGTCAACTTAGAAGAATATGATTGATGGCCTTAAAGTGTGTGTGTGTGTGTGTGTGTGTGTGTGTGTGTGTGTGTGTGTGTGTGTGTGTGTGTGTGTATACACTTTAAGGCCCCTTTTTTCTAGAAATGTGTATACATATTTGTTTTCGTTTGTTTAATAGAAATTGTGTTGCCTGCACACTTTCTTCAAGAATTGGGGGTATAAAAATATCATTTGAAGCTAAGAATGAATTTTTGGGGAAATGGAGGAAAAATCAGGAGCCTTCAGTCATGAGAGAGAATCCAAAGGTCAAAATATCAGTGTTGGAAATGCATAGACATAATCTTATGGAAATAGGAGCATAGTGGAGCCAAAAAACATTAATAGAGACTGTGAGAGGCTTGAGAATAGAAGTGCATAGTTACAAAGAGGATAATGAGAAGATGACAAAAGAGAATAATCAAATAAATTCCCAAATGATGTAAAGCCTAAATCAGTTTCATAAGCAAGAAAAGAGTGGATCAGACTCAACACATGAGGAAGAAGGAAGACATCATGAAAGAAGAGAGAACTACAAAATAGATAGTAATTAAAGAAGTGACAGGAGAACTCATAGAAATATCTCACCTCCTTACTTTGCAAGGAATTTTTATGAATTTGAGGATTTAAGAAGTAGTTGAGTAGTGTCTCTTGTCAGACATGAGATGGACAATTTACAATGAGAGATGATGAATTTTAACCCACCATCCTTTGATGGTGAATGGGAATGGGAAGATGATGTTGAATCCTGGTTACCTGGAATCGAGAAGTATTTTAAGTTCCACAACTACTCCTCTAATCTAGAAGAAAGAATTTCCATATACAATTTTATTCGAAAAGTTTGTATTTGGTGGGATATGTTGTCGCAAGGTGAACACATTAATGATAACCATATCACTTTAAATAAATTCAAGGGTTAGTTTTAGAAGGAGTATCTTTAATAGCACTACCATGACAATAAGATGCAACAGTTCTTTGAACTCAGTTTGGGGAGCATGACCATGGGAGAATATGAAAAGAAGTTAGTGGGATTATTCAAGTATACGGGGTTTATTAAGGATGGAAAGGTGAACATTCTGAGGTTTTTGAGTGGACTACGTTCATTTTATAAATACGATATTCAATATGATGATACTTGAAACTTGATATAGACCATTGGACCTGTATGAGCAAGAAAAGGGTAGAGAATATTTGCAAAAATATTTCAAGGGTAAGAATAAGTATAAATCTTATTAGAGAAGGAAGGAATTCAAATCTCATTTATGTTGGAATATTCACGAATACTAAGAGTGGGGGGGTGAATCGATATTGAGCACTTTTTACCATTTTTATCCTTAAGAACATCATGTAAAAATTAACCCTTAAAAATTTCATTCATCATCACAAAAAAACATACACAAAACATAATGATTTTTACGTGGAAACCCAAATGAGAGAAAATTGTAGAATTCTTTTCTTATATCATGTTAAGATTTAAATTAATAGGAACCACCAACTTGTAATATTCTCCAGCACCAACTGGAAGGTGGATCCAACTCTTTCATATACATGCACCATCCTTAAGGAAGCTCAAACTCCCTGATTTACGAGCATCGAGTGGGAGGAGGCACCAACCCCCTATCTTTACAAACTCCAAATGGAAGGAATAACCTACTCCCTAAAGCACAAGCACCCACTTGTTGAATGAATATAGCAATATTCTCAATTGAGCATCAACTCAATAAGATATCACTAATCCAAGATATTCATACACAAAGTACTTCTAAGTTCACTCACATGCTTCATTCTGTAGACGATCCTTCAATAGATAACAATCCTCATAATTTCATTCCCATAATGTAATCATTGAAGGAAACATCCATGGACGGTAACATACATTCATGACAATGTCCACTAACGAAAACATCCACTCACAGAAACATCACGACAACATCAAAACCTCATAACAAATCATATGGCAGCATCACAACTTCACGACAACATCACAACTTCATTGAAAAGTATATGATAACATTAAAACCTCAACAAAACATCACAAAATATCACAACTTCATAGTAGATAATAAAATAACATCACAACCTCACAACCTTATGGCAACATCACAACCTTATATGATACCTTGAGAATAAGAAATACCGTAAGAGAATCCCTTGGACTTATCTTGCATGCCAAAAAGACACCCCAACACCTTGAGCACACCTCAATATTAATATCTTCATTGGTTACACTAAAAATGTGAAATTCTATCATGTATTTCTAGTAATTTTGTCCCAAAAAATTAGTTGATATGACTTCAATTTTTTGGCTGGGTTGTCAAACATAAAAATTCATATCTCCTCATCCCTAGGGAGTTAGAGGGACTTACATATACTGTTATAAAGGTCTCAGAATAATATTTCCAACCATGTAACTTGTGTTTCCATTAGATTTAGTTATTAGGGTAAATATTCTATCAAATATATGGTATCCAAATTGACCACAAATAATACTTTCAACAATATACATCTTGCAATATTTATCTTGGACATATTTAGGCTTATTCACTTGACTTTGTGAGATTATTTACTTGGTTTTATGGATCCTTCAAGGATCCATTTTTGTACAACTCAAAGTGGGCATGTGAAAAAAAACACATATTATCTCATCCTGTCAGGGCCATGCTTAAAAGCTACGCCATAAGGGGACTGCTATCGCACAATTTGTACTTTGATCAAAGAAAAGGTTAAAGGAGAGAAAATTGGCATAAATGGAGACTATCCTATCACTTTCACCTCAATATGATGTCTCTTTATATTTAGGGTGGTAGGCCCAAGGGAGACATCCCCGGTGACCTGGGGGTTTGAGAAGGCAAAGTCAAAGTGGTTAGATAAATAACCCCTCTCACAAGTCACCAACAATAAAAAAGTATGGTTTTATAACCAATGAAAAGATAATATGTCAAAGTGTACCTGCCTGAAACAAAGAAACAAGAAACTATATATATTTGCAAGTACACTTGTTGGTTAGCACCTCATAAAACCATAGAATTTCTCAATAAAAGAAATTGGCTCATAATAATGAAGTAAACATAAAATTATAACAAAAACATTTATAAGGAAATACTTCACATTAAATGACTTGCAATAGATTCAAAATTACTAAGAATCATTAACCATTGAAATCATAATAATAGCGTTCATTAGAATTAAACAAGACAATGTATAAATCATCCTTTTCAACTGATTTTAGAAAATTTTAATGTTGCAAATAATGGTTGTAGATTACTTTAGTAACAACAACAATATTGTTAGTAGGTTAGGATATTCTAGGGTTAGAAATGGTTAGGAGGAATCTCAAAGAATAGGTTTTGATGGCTTTTTTTATCAATTACTCAAAGGAAGACTTAGACTAGTGCTTTAGGGAAAATGGAATCAATGATACAAAAACAAATGTTGAATACAAATGATGATAATGGGATTCAAAGACAAGAGATATTGATAGTTTGGAGTGTTCGTAACCCAAGGCTCCAATTATCAAACTGTAGGGGAAACTAGTTGCTAAGGTGTAGGTAACCCTAGGCTTTAGTAGATTTCCTCCCTCTTTAACTCAATGGTGAAGCAAAATTGGCTAAGATGAAGCAAGTAATACTAAGGTGTCACAATGGAAAGGACTTAGCATATGCTTCAAATAAAGTGACCTCTTGAAAAGATATAGTAGGTGAAAGCTTTTGAATCTAGGACAATAACATGTACTAGTCTTCCTACGGTTTAATCAATAAATTTCATAATCTTGGATGTAAATGCAAGATAAATAAAACTATAACCATTCAATTAAGAAGAATTGCAGAAATATCACTTACATACATCAAGAATTCATCAAGAAGAACCCTAGTTGAAAACATCCACCGAGACTCTTGCCAAAATAATCCAAATTTAGCCTTTCTCAACAAGTGTGCCTAAACTTTCAGCCAAGAAACCCTAAGGAAGGAAAAAATTTTAGTCCTCACGAGTGTGAGTGAAAGATGATGAAAAAATAAGAGTGATTTTCCCCTTATTTATAAAGTTACAATGACCTGAATTAGGTTAAAAAGGCCAACATGGCTAGTTACACATAATATCCAGTTTTTACATTAAATGTCATAAATAAACCCTAAATAAAGCTGTAAATATGACATCATGCCCTTTTAGGGTGACGTTGGGCCATTTTAGGGAAACGCTGGCCTCCTGGGAAAAACGTTAGGCCTCCTTGGGCTTCAAGATCCTGCCACACATGCCACTTGGCACAAAACTGCCTCCAAAGTATCCAAAATGTTGGGTGACATCATGGGCCTTCCAAATCCTACAACAAGGTGAAAAGGGAAAGACCCCCCTGGTGTAGGCCTTTCAGGCTGTCCCTAGTGGAACATCATCCTCTCTCTCTAGAGAAAACCATTGATCTATCTCTGCCCCTGGCTAGGGTCACAACATCCATATGGTGGCATTTTATCCCTATGGAGGTCCAAACTAATCATCTCCCCATATGTACCTTTCCATTGGGTGTGGCCCTGCAACATCAACAAATACACCCTCCATGGGCTCATAATTCATAGGGATCATAGAAATGTCATTCGAATCTAATCATCAAGTTATTTAAACATGTGCATGAAACCTGTTTTATCTGGACAAGTGCTCAAAGATGTTATGCTATTCTACAAACCAAGCTTGGAGGGGATGCTAGGAAATCCTATTGGGATAATGTTCACTGGATGTGGGATGTCAATTCTAGGACATGTGAGTGGATGAGGTGGTAGGGGATGTTTGGGCAATGGGTGCATTGATAGCAGGGAAATGCATGGCTTACTTGTGGGTGCCTCTGAAGAAGGTGAGATGCACCTTGTCATGGATGCAAATGTTTCCAAGCCCATTCATTCCTTTTCTCTTGTATTCTTATTGTTTTTTTCTTTCAAGAGACTAGTTGGGGGACACTTCCCTGGCATGCTGACCAGTGGTGGCAATGTTACCCATAATAATTTCACAGAAATGAGAAGGCTAGATCGTGATGAGACCCCCTTTCTCTTGGCTATGCCACCAAGAGATACTACCTTGGCATGGTGACCAACTGAATGGTACTGTCATACCACTATATTCCCATGGACCTAATAGGTTGGCTCATGATGAGAGAACATATCCTCCAATTAGGTCTTGATTTATTATTTTTATTGGTCCCTTTGTTTCTTGCTGAGAAGCCTTTTATTTCTTTCTCGGGGGTCCCCAGGTGAAGCATCTCAAGGTTTCATTATTTTGTCTTTTATCTTTTTCCATCTACTTTTACCCTCTGGGCCTTTAGCCCCTTCTTCCCACAAGGTAAGGTACAACCATTTGATATATGGTCAACTCAATTCCCAAACCAGTGTATGTGATGGATGAGCGGGAAAAATATGGAAAGTGGTATGTATGGTGGGAATGGACGATGACCTTTCATGAATCCCCCCAGTGGAAACTCAAACCCTATGGGTACCATATTAGTAGGGAAACCTAGTATTCCCCCCAGGTGTGGTCAAATGGTAAGGCATAAGTTCCAAGCACACGTTAGAAGAAAAAATAATTAAATGCACATATTCAAATGTTTTGAGAATCAGAGTGACACATACCATGATACCCAAACTCATTACCTCATGGATCAAGACACATTTATGCTACAGGACCATGCCAATGTGATGGATGTTGTTGTTACTGACAAAGTGGAGGTGTTGAAGAAGAAAAGAATGGGCCCTCCAGGTCCATGCTCAAGTCGATCTGGCTCTTAGTACTCCATGTCTAGGACCTATGGGCCTTGATACATAATCTCCTTAGTTATCCCTAGGCTAGAGGATAACATCTAGAGCAAACTCAAGGACATGTGCTCACAATAGAGAGCATGAGAACCTCATCATATTTGCAATAATTTTTGAACTGTTTGATCTCAAGATAGGAATATTAGTAATCATTTGGTGTGGTGATATCACCCCCAACTCATATATATATAATACATAAAATGAAAGAAAGCATATGTACAAATAGAAATATAAACTACTCTAGCATGAAATGCAAATGGTATATACAATGAGTGCAAATGCCTACCTACTTACATGTACTTACCTATGAAGTTAAGCCTCTGCCCCTTTATGGGGTTTGATGAGGTTCCCACTAATTGGAAATGGCTGTCTTTTTTTTCCAATGTAGACAAATAGTAGGCATCATTGACTGACTTTCTTCCAACTATGAAGGGTCCAAGCCAAAATTGTGCACTTCGCTTGACATTAGTAGGCTCTCCCTTCTTTGATTCCCATATCCAGATTGCATCTCCGTCTTTGTAATCCTTGGTCTTGAATTTTGTTCTTTCTTGTACAAACCTGGTGTATTTTCTAGAGGGAGGAGGGTGGGGTTCTGCTGTGAATACTTGTTTCTAGGATGGCTTGACCAAGATGTCATCTTCTTCTTTCTTTAACAATTTGACAGTCCCAACTTATTTTTCCTTGTATTTTTCTAAGATTTGTTGATACTCTTCCTTCTTTGGCCATTGTATTTGATCAAAGTCTTCCTCTGAATAGAAAGGAAAATCATCAGAGGAAAATACAGGAAGACTTTATTTGGTTGGCTCATGTGTTTTACTAGTTCGGACATCATCCCCTTCCCATTTGACGAAGCCAACTCATTTCCTTCTAAACCTCATCAAATAGTCATCTTCTTGTGTAAAAGAATAATCATCCAAGTCTTCATAGATGTCAGATGCATCGTCGAGATAATCACCCCAATTTTTGTCTCTTTGTTTCTCCATAATGATGGGGCGAGGTCTCACCAAAGAAGTATCCCTTATGTATCTTTCATGAAAATGCCACACCTCTAGGATTTGTTTTGTCAAAGAATGGATTTCCAACATTTCATGAATCCTTCAAAAATTTTGTAGGATATATGCCATACTAGTTCTCATGTTGGTTCTATTATTTTCATGTTTTGGTAAATGATGGGGTTGATTGCTAGTATAGACCTAGGGCTCTTCAAGATTTACCCTTGAGTTCTCATTTATTTGGCCAAAGTATTCAATCCTAGGCTTCCTCATGTCTTGATTTTCTTGGGTTTGACTTGGCATGAACAAGGTGAATATGGAATCTACAAAATTAGGTTTCTCATGACTAGACTTTAGGTGATAACATTCAAAATAAGATTCCTTGCATGACCAGGGTTTAAGATCATTTTCTTATGTTGCAACATTTTGTAGGTCCAAAGTATTCAGAAAAATTTGTTCTCTTGGAGCATGAGATTTTATTGTTTAATGAGGTCTCATAGAAAGTGGATTTTGTATTTGTGATAGTGTCCTTTGTAGTTGAGTGATTCTTTCAAATATACTTAGATCCTGAAAGGGTTCATGTTGTTTTAAAAACTTTAAGGCATCTTTCATGTTTGAGAAACCTGTGATCCATTTCCTATGGAAAGTATTGTTTTATACCTCTAGAATATATGGGAGGTCATGCTGTAGTCCCTCCACGCTTTCCTTGTTTATCTCCCAGATGTCATCATTGTTCAAAAAATTCACCTGATAGATGGCATCGTCGAACTTAAGATTCTCTTCAATATGACAGACAACATCTTGAGATTCTTCTAGGGTTGTAGGTAATCGATCCTTGAGGGTAAATTGTAAAGTTCCTTCAAAGGAAATAAGGTAATGTTGGAGAACAATGCTCTTTGGGAGAAAATCAGGTTGAAGTTTGCTAATGAGAGTACTGAAACTATCATTAAATTCCCTAACGTCTTCATCTATTTGTTTGAAAACTTCGAGGAATTGAGAGTAAAAGTAGGCCATACTTTATTTTTTACACCATCTGTTCTTGAAAGATCATTCAAGATCTTCAGGGGTTTTAATGCCTCCATTGAGGAGATCATTAATCCAGCCTCTTTCACTCACGGTGAGTGAGCTTACAAAGAGTCTCATAAAGACATCAAGGTGTTCCTGTCTGGATTGGTGAAATTCAAACCCTTCACAAAACTTGGTCCAATGTGAGTTACCATAGGATCCTCGTTCTCCCGAAAACCTAGGTATGCAGGAGTCAACCTTCTTGGGTAGATCATGTAATCCTCCTTGGGTGTTAGCTAAATCAAAAGAGCCAAAGAGTTCTTTGTGAGACCATTTACGAGGACTTAGAATGGTAATAGGATTTGTAGGGGTAATAGGGATTGAAATAGTAGAAGGGAGTGTGTACAGATGCACACTATCGGTCATCATTTGTGGATTTGCCACATAATTTTATTGAAATTATCAAAGAAATAAGGGAATCACCCTTAGTGGAGTCGCCAAGTAATCTTGTAAGAAAATTTGTTTGGATAAAGGCTCACCGAAAAAAGTGACATTTGGGGAATATTGACTAAGTGTTCCCCGCCAATGGTGCCAAAATGTTATTGTGCAATTTCTACTTTGATCAAAGGAAAGGTTAAAGGAGAGAAAATTCGCATAAATGGAGACTATCCTATCACTGTCACCTCAATAGGATGTCTCTTTCTATTTAGGGTGTTAGGTCCAGGGGAGATTTCCCTAGTGACATGGGGGTTTGATAAGGAAAATTCAAAGTGGATAGATAAATATTCCCTCTCACAAGTCACCACTAATCAGAAAGTCTTGTTTTATAACCAATGAAAAGATAATATGTCAAAGTGTACCTACCCGGAACAAAGAAACAAGAAACTATATATACTTGCAA
Organism: Picea mariana; assembly: GCA_032191745.1. Taxonomy (NCBI): domain Eukaryota; kingdom Viridiplantae; phylum Streptophyta; class Pinopsida; order Pinales; family Pinaceae; genus Picea; species Picea mariana. Next base: position 61,770 of record JASDQU010107600.1, read on the forward strand.
GTACACTTGCTGGTTAGCACTTCATAAAACCAAAAAAATTCTCAATAAAAGAAATTGACTGATAATAATCAAGTAAACAAAAAATTATAACATCAATATTTATAAGGCAATACTTCACATTAAATGCCTTGCAATAGCTTCAAAATGACTAAGAATCATTAACCATTGAAATCATAATACTGGAATTTGTTAGAAGCAAACAAGACAATGTATAAATCAGCGTTTTCAACTACTTTTAGAAGATTTTAATGCTCCAATTAATGTTTTTAGCTTACTTTAGTAAAAACATCAACATTGTTAGTAGGTTAGGCTATTCTAGGGTTAGAAATTGTTAGGAGGAAACTCAAATAATAGGTTTTGATAGTTGTTTTGATCAATTACTCAAAGGAGGACTTAGACTAGTTCTTTAGGGAAAATGGATTCAATGATATGAAAAAAAATGTTGAAGACAAATGATGATAATGGGAGTCAAAGACAAGAGATATTGATAGTTTGGAATGTTGGTAACCGAAGGCTCCAATTATCAAACCCTAGGGGAAACTAGCTACTAAGGTGTAGGTAACCCTAGGCCTTAGTAGATTTCCTCCCTCTTTAACTCAGTGATGAAGAAAAATCGGCTAAGATGAATCAAGTAGGACTAAGGTGTTGCAATGGCAAGGCCTTAGAATATGCTTCAAGGAAAGTGGCCTCTTGATAAGATCTAGTAGGTGAAATCTTTTGAAGCTAGGAGAATAACATGTGCTAGTCTTCACTCAAGCAATTTCATAAACTTGAATGTAAATGCAAGATAAATAAAACTATAACCATTCAATTAAGAGTAATTGCAGAAATATCACTTACATACATCAAAAATTCATCAAGAAGAACCCTAGTTGAACACATCCACCAAGAAACTTGCCAAAATAATCCAAATTTAACCTTCATCAATAAGTGTGCCTAAAATTTCATCCAAGAAACACTAATAAGGGTGCAAATTTCAGTCCTCAAAAGTGTGAGTGAAATATGATGAAAAAATAAGATTGATTTTCCCCTTATTTATACAGTTACAATAACCAAAGTGATGTCAAAAAGGAAAACCTCGCTAGTTACACATAATATCCATTTTTTACATTAAATGTCATAAATAAACCCTAAATCAAGATGTAAATATGATTTCATGCCCTTTTAGGGTGAATTTAGACCCTTTTAGGGAAACTTTGGCCTCTTGGAGCAAAACGTTAGGCCTTTTGGGACCGAGGATCCTTTCACATGTGCCACTTGGCACACAACCGCCTCCAAAGTATCCAAAACATTGGGTGACATCATGGGTGATCTAGGTGACATCATGGGACTTCCAAGGTCTACATCAAGGTGAAAAGGGAAAGACCCCCATGGTATAGGTCTGTCAGGTTGTCCCTAGTGAAACATCCTGCTCTATCTCTGGTGCAAACCATTGATCTTTCTTTGTCCCTAGATGGGGTCACAACATCCATCTCGTGGGATTTTATCCCTATGGAGGTCTGAACTAATCATCTCCCCATATGTAACTGTCCATTGGGTGTGGCCCTACAACATCAACAAATATGCCCTCCATGGGATCATAAGTCACAGGGATCATAGAAATGTCAATCACATCTAATCATCAAGTTATTTAAACATGTGCATGAAACCCCTTTTATCCAAACAAGTGCTCAAAGACGTTATGATATTCTACAAGCCAAGTTTGGAGGGGACGTTAGGACGTCCTATTGAGCTAATGCTCATTGGATGTGGGATGTTCCCAGGTGATGTCAAATCTAGGACATGTGAGTGGATGAGGTGGTAGGGGATGTATGGGCAATGGGTGCAGTGATAGTAGAGAAATGCATGGCTTACTTGTGGGTGACTCTGGAGAGGGTGAGCTGCACATTATCATGGATGAAAATGTTTCCAAGCCCATTCATGACTTTTCTCTTTTGTTCTTATTTTTTTTTCTTTCAAGAGACTAGTTGGGGGACACTTCCCTAGCATGGTGACCAGTGGTGGCAATGTTACCTGCAAGCATTTCACAAAAATGAGAAGTTTGGATCATGATGAGACCCCCTTTTTCTTGGCTATGCTACCAAGAGCCACTACCCTAGCATGGTGACCAACTAAATGGTAGTGTCATACCGCTACATTCCCATGGACCTAATAGGTTGGCTCGTGATGAGGCAACCTATCCTCCCATTAGGTATTGATTTATTATTTTTATGGATCCCTCTATTTCTTGTTGAGAAGCCTTTTATTTCTTTCTCGAGGATCCTGAGGAGAAGCATCTCAAGGTTTCATTATCTTTTATTTTCTCTTTTGCAAGCTATGTTTACCCTCTGGGCCTTTTTCCCCCTCTTCCCACAAGGCAAGGTACAACCATTTGATATTTGGCCAACCTGATGCCCAGACCATTGTATGGAATGGATGAGCGGGAAAAATATGTATAGTGGTAAGTATGGTGGGAATAGACGATGAACTTTCATGAATCCCCCTAGAGGAAACTCAAACCCTATCGATACTAGATTATTAGGGCAACCTATCATTCCCCCCAGGTGTGGTCAACTAGAAAGGCATAATGTCCAAGCACATGTTAGAAGAAAAAATAATTAAATGCACATATTCAAATGTTTTGAGAATCAGAGTGACACATACCATGAGACCCAGACTCATTACCTCTTAGAGAAAGACCCATTTATGCTGCAGGACCAGGTCTATGTGATGGATGTTGTTTTTGCTAACAAAGTAGAGGCGTTGAAGAATAAAAGGATGGGCCCTCCAAGGCCATGCTCAAGTTGATCTGGCTCTCGGTAGTCCATGTCTAGGACCTGTGGGCCTTGAGACATAATCTCCTTAGTCATCCCTAGGCTATGGGATAACAAGGACCACTTTGGAGTTATATGGATTTATTTCAAGGCTCCTTCAAGGCACTTCAAGGCTTATTCAGGTGGACACATCATTTCTGCTTCATGGGATTATTCAATTTTTTTGACATTGACTTGTCCTCATGGCTTGAAAACTGCATGTTGGCTTCTCAAGGCTTCATCAACATGTCTCAAAGGCTTCCTGTCTTGGCTTCATGGCTTCAAGGCTTCATTACTTGACTTCATGGGTTCAAATTTTCTTAAGTTGGCTTCATGACTTCAATACTCAAACAATCTCAAGGCTTATTTACTTGGATTCATGGCTTCAAGGATTCTTTACTTGGATTTATGGCTTCAATACTCAAACAAACTCCCTTTTTCACTACCACATCATCATCATAATTGTTAAAACCTTATCATTACTGCCACATCATCATCATCACTACGACTTTCACATCAATGGCAACATTTACTCAACAATATCACCCTGTGTCTTTGATGGAAACACCTTCTTCCTTTTCCATTGATGCATGCTCACTCTATTCATCACTTTTTTTCTCCCCCACATTGACATCAATGGAAAACATATCATTGTTTCTTATCATGTGACTTCCCCTATCACCTAAAATTTGTTTTTCTCCCCTTTGACATCCATGATAAAACGTTGCTCCCCCTTTGGAATTTCATGATTATCTTTTTTATTCTATTACTCCTTGTATCTTCATGCTTTCATCCACTCTCATTTAACTCATTTGGATTCTTCATCTATCATCAATGGTTCCTTATTTTTACTATAATTCTATCCTTGTGAGAATCCTTCCTTTTCGACAATACTCCCCCTTAGAATGATCTATTTCCTGAAAATTTTCGAAGTAGATCCCCCTATGCTCTTGTATGATTTACCAATCCAATGTCTCTAGCTTTGTACAATCCTTTTTTGTCCTTACTTTGGTCTTCCTTTCCTTCTACTTAGAGTCCCCCTCAACATTATCCAGGATACCGGGAGTCCATATGCCAAATTGTTTAGAATAATGTATAATGGTTCTATGTTGTAGGATCATCATTTATAACCTCGTTACTTGCATATTTATCATTATTACTCATCTCCACAACTCATGTGGGTATGTCCTCTGATAATTCTCCATTGACCTATAATTCTTGTTTTTTTTTTCTTCTCCAAACCTTCTTATATTTTAAATGAGCATTTTCTTTCATAGAAAATTCCATCATGCTTCTACAATCTTGAGCGATGTGTCCATAGTTGTGGAATTTCTAATATTCAACATTATTGGAGATACCTCTATTCCTTACTTGATTATTTCTTGCATAATATCTACAGTGTATACCCCTATCTCCAAAATTGTTGCAAGAAAAACAATAACCAGGAGCAATACTTTGATACTTTGGAGAAAAGGGCCTTGTTTGACATGGAGACATTCGAGATTATTTATTTTCATGTCTTGATTGATCATTGTCTTTTACTCTGATATTGGAATCCTTTGAACCATTTGTATGACTTTTAGTTCTTTCTTCATTCTTTCTTGGTAGTTTGAAACTCTTTTCTTCTTCAATGTCTTTCTTCTTGTGGTCATAGCCAATACCTATCTTGCCATTGGGAGATATTTGTTGATTCAATATGTCTTATAAGGATGATGAAGTCTTCTAAAACTTCAAGTTTTTGGCAGTTGTCATTTTCACTTCTTCTCTTAGAGAAACAATTGAACAAGTTCATTTGCTTGACATATTTCTTCCTTCTCTTTTAGTTGACTATTTAGGACTTTGTTGAGGAAAATATATTAAATGATCTTACTCAAGCATTTTCATATCCTTCTTGGTTGAAGAAAGATAGACGGGAATATCACCCTATGTTTATAGCCATCAAAATTAGTATCCTAACTCACAATTATTGATTACAAGTGCTTAGGTTGGTATTTTTATTAATAAAAGCTTGTTGGAAAATTCATTGTTTATGTGATTTTATGAACATAACATATGCTGAAATAAATATAGAGACAGAAGTATAGACACCAAGTCAATTGTCAAAACATATGAGACATAAAACAATCCTCTATTTCATTCCAATTCATCAAAAGAATCATTCTCTTTACAAAATTTCTTGAGGAATTTTTGAACCAAAGTCAAACTTAGACATCCTCGATGAAACATACAAAGGACTTATGACATAAAGTAAAAAAAATGAACTTTAAAATATGTATCAACTTGCCACATATTGGTTCCCACTCGACTCTGCACAATAGCCTTTGTCACTCAAGAAATTTAATTCACAAATAAACAAGTCTACACAGACTATCAAAGATACATTAACACCTATGAGAAACAAGTGTCTGAATGATGTAATTCATCCCTGAATATTATTGTCTACAATAGGACCCTGCTATCATAAAAAACAATTAGGCTCCTAATGAATTAAGGAATGAATGAAAATTGAATTATCTCAACAAAACTCAAAGAGAAAACCTTAGTATGCTTCTCCTTATATTCCCCTCTTGTTCCTCCCTTTCCTTTTTCCTTTAAGAAAATTAGAATTGGTTGAAGTAGTTTAACTACTTCCTTAGTTAAGTTAACTAAAACTCAACCAACTTTTTAGTTAAGGGGGAAAAGTAATAAATCATAATAAGGATTTTTAAATAAATAATAGCTAGTAGGTGGGACCCCTTGGGACTCCCTTTCGCTTTTAACAATCATAACACAACTATTTAATCAAACAAAACATCCCTCCTTGTGACTCTCATCATCACATTCATGTTTGACAATTTATATCAATGATAATTGAAATTATTTCCAAAAATATATTACCCATATATCCAAAAAATTGTGTGCTCTCCAAAATTTCAGAAGTGAACTGTTCTCAACAATAAATAAAAAAATAAAACTTAAAATCCATATTTTCCACTCTGGGAGGAAATCTTTCCCTTGTTGTTGTTGTCACATTTTGATCTCTCTGAATTTTTCTTAGGCTGTGTGGATCCTTTAGGCCTAATCTCACTGATCACATGAGAGTAATCATCTCTCAAATGAATGCAGGAGGACATAGATTTATCAAAGTCATTTGAGGGTGAGGACGGGGAAGCAATGGATTTTCCTTTGTCAGGAGCATGGTGGGCCTCGGTTTTCAACGTTTTACTTGTATGGGAAGAATGAACTGGTGAGTGGATAGGGGAATCTTGGAGAATTTGATTGATAGGTGGAAGAGAAGGTAGAGATATGTTAGTCCAGACATGATGTTGGGAGACTGTCGTATGGAAAATCTCTTGACATCCGTTGTTTTCTGGGACTTCAGGCTGCAATGAGACGTGAGGAGGCACTGGGATACCATGGACCTATGGGGCTTGGAAGGGAGGCCTTTCAGGCCTAGTTTGGATGACTCCCTTCACAATCCAATTAAAAAATCCATCTTAAAATAGCTTGCCTAACTCTTGTGAGTCTGCATCAAACTGTATTGAGAATCTTGGCCTTCTAGGGCCCTTGTTCTAGTTACCCTTGCCTCGGTTACCTAGGCCATGAATACCTCTACTGAAAAATCTCATTCTTGTATGCATAACTGATTAGAAAATAGTTTCTTTAACAATCATACATGATAACTCTTTTAAAATATGAAATAAAAGTTGGCCCAACAAGATATCAGACTAATGCAATCCAATCCATACAATCATTTAATAGTCATTAATGAGTAGGGGTTGAATAAAGGTTCTGGGATATGCGAGGGGTTGTATTGAGTGAAAAATTTTCAAATGGGGGAAAAACATCATGATTACTGCTCACCGACAACAAACAATCAATTATATCATAAACCAAAAGAATACATCACTGTAATTCATCCCTGTGCGATATTTTAAACTGACATAATATAGAGTTTCTTTTAACTATAATTAAATTTAGGAACATGGGGTGGATAATGAATATGGGAAGGTGAGGGGATTGTAATGTGAGAAAAGTGAAATAATGGTAGGGAGAAGAGCGAATAATGTTTGTAAAATTAATTAAGTAATCCATAAAACAATTATGTATTTAATGGAAACGATCCAACACCAATTTAAATAATTGTTGTGTGTTAAAAATTATTCACTGTCCACATTAAATTTCCTAAAAATATTTCAATTAGCATAGATTAATCTATTAGGGTCCTAACCCGCACATAGGTAGAACAATATATACATATGTAATAAAGGTCATTATTAATAAGGCCTTTCAATAAAATAGAATAAGTTGAATGTAAGAAGACCTAATAGAATATTCTTCTTCTAGAAGGATCTTCCTTTAGATGCTTCTTTTGGTAGACATATTTAGTATAAATAGGAGTTGAGGGTATGAGAACCCTAGCTTGGAGATTATTGTGATAGATCTCTGCTCGACTAGAGGTTGTCCCCTCGAAGAGGCCTGTGAACACTGCTCTCAGAATCAAAGTGTTATTTATGTTGTTATTCTTATATCATTTCAGTGTTATTGTGGTGATTTTTCTGGTGATATTGTTGTTATTCTTCCATTTCTAGCATTTTATTTATGTTTTTCATACTTTTTATATCTGGTATATTACAAGTGGTATCAGAGCACTTTACTTGGCAGAAATTGTGGGTAATTTTTTTTTCAGGGTAGGGACGTATTCCGACATCTTTAAGCCATAGATATCTATCGTTACGTGCATAAACCCGTGGTTGAGGGATTCATACACACAGGAAATACAAGTGGTTCTTAAGTGCACATTTGTTGGCCACCCTTGTAACCCCTGTTGGTACCCCTTCGAGTGGTATCACATCAAACAACACCTGTGTATGGATCGGTCTAGATTTCTTGAAGCCCTCTTTAGATAAACCAATTGGCCACCTGACTGCTATAGTGCCACTGAGAACAACACTTGGGAAGATACTCTCTAGTACCTGGGTAGTCAGGTAGTACGGCTAAGGGTATGGTCTATCCTCCTCAGTTAGTGCCTTGCGATATTGGGTTGAGTACTACTATTGGACCCCGCACGTATATCAGAGAGCTATAGCATAGGGAAAACCCTTGTCTATAGAACCCTTAAATACCTAACCCTTGGGGACATAAACATAAACAAATTAAAATAGACAAGATCTATTATCGCGCAACTGTGTTCGAGTTGCCAAGTAACTACACATTTCTTCTTGGTTAAGTGTTCGGGCATTTCATCACTGCACTATTCTTCAGACCAGAGTATAACTCTGCAGGTGTAAAAAAAAAAAAAATTGGAAAATTTTTCACCATTATTTGAGACCTATTCCATTGGATTCATGTCTTTGCCATTATCACATTCATACATATCATTTTTTAGCAAAATTTTTAACCCCACCCGCCTCTTTTTGGTTCCCTTGTCCTCATGGCCCATACCCATAGCCAAGATTTGGAAGCTCACTTCAATACCTTGCAATCTAGTCTCACCGAGACCCAACAAGAAGTTAAACAACTCAGTGCCAATGTTGTTGCCATCAATACAACCATCCAGTCCTCAATGGAAGAAATCAAGAAAGACCAGACCACCCAGCTTGAATCTTTCTTTTCAACACTGCACCATGTTGCATATCCCTACATATAACCCTTCCTCTGACTCACCTCCACATACTGAAGGTGAACATTCCTCTCATTCCCATAACTTTCAGCACCATCACTTTCAACGTGACCTACACCTTCCACGGGGGGATGTGACCAAATTTGATGGCTCAGACCCCACTGGTTGGGTAACCCAAATGGAATATTATTTCTCTTTATATGGCATTACATATGACTTGGCCAAACTCCGGTATGGTGTTCTCCATCTAGATCAAGAACGTTGGCAATGGTGGAAATGAAGAAAAACTTCCCTTCAAGGGTATATTTCTTGGAAACACTTTGTGGCAGATCTTTATGAACTCTTTGAAACTGACACCAACCATTTGGGATGTTTGAAAAAGTTGAAACAATCAAGAACAGTGGAATAATTTATAGTTTCCTTTGAGTTCTTGACCTTTCAGACAGAGGGCATGTCTGATGCCTTTTTTCGAGAGTGTTTTATCACTGGCTTCAAGGATGAGATTCAGGTCCATGTCCTCATGGATCGACCTCAGTGTTGGGTGGAGGATACTAAAATATATAAAGAAGAAAAACAGGTTGTATCTTCTCAAAACTGGAAACCCTCCTTTATCCCTCACCCTAAACAAGTAAATCCCACTACTCCCGCCGCTCCACTAAAAATCCAAAAATTTACCAGGGATGAAATGGTTGAATGCCAAATCAAAGGCCTATGTTATAATTGTGATGACAAATATTTCCCGGGCCACAAGTGTAAGGAACAAAATATTTTTATGGCCATCTCCGAGGATATTTTGGAAGAGGATGTTGAAACTCCCCTTGTGTCTGAGTCACCTGAAACAACTGACATACCCCCTCCCTCAGACCCTCCTGAAGTAGAACCGATCATTTACCTCAATTCTCTCACTGGATTCTTCTCTCCCCACACCCTCAAGCTAATCAGTTACATCAACCATCAGAAGGTCATCATTCTGGTTGATAGTGGAAGCACCCATAATTTTATTCATCGCTGCATTACCCAAGAAACTCATTGCTACATCCATGCCGTCAATAATTTCCAAATCATGATTGCCAATGGTAGCTCCATGAAATGTGGAGGGAATTGTGAAAATGTGTGTCTCCAAATTGGTGACTACCACCTGAAATCAGATATGTTTGCTATCGACATGGTCGATTGTGACATTGTGTTGGGTGTCGAATGGAAACAGAGTTTGGGTCCCATTCTCATGGATTTTAAAGAATTAACCATGCAATTTGACCAGGAGGGCCACCAATATAATTTTCAAGGCATCACCATTGGTTCACCTGATATCATTAGTTCCCATCGCATGGAAAAGCTGCTAAAAAAAAGTCATTCTGGTGTTATTGCCCAACTCCATTCCATACAAGCAACATAGACACCCTTGGTGCCGCAAGACCTCCAAGCCATCCTTTCTAAACATCACGTGGTCTTTTCCACTCCCCAGGACTCCCTCCTTTTCATGGTGTTCATGATCATTCCATTTCCCTTGTACCCAGAAGCCTTCCTCCCAATATATGTTTGTATCATCACCCCTTTTCCCAAAAAAATGAAATTGAGAAAATGGTCCAGGAACTCCTTAATGAAGGAATTATTCGCCCTACTACGAGCCCCTACTCTTCTTCTGTGGTCATGGTTCTGAATAAATAATGTTCTTGGTGAATGTGTCCTGACATCCGTGCCCTCAAAAACCTTACCATTAAAGACAAATTTATCATTCCTGTCATTGATGACCTCCTGGATGAATTGAGTGGCGCCCAATTCTTTACTAAACTTGATCTTCGTTCGAGCTACCACCAGATACGTATGAAAGAGGTAGACATCCCAAGAATGCCTTTAGAACTCATGAGGGCCACTATGAGTTTTTGGTCATGCACTTTGTCTTGTCTAATGCCCCCTCCACCTTCAAAATCCTCATGAATCATGTCTTCCATCATTTTCTACGTCATTTTGTCTTAGTTTTATTTGATGATATCCTCCTCTATAGAAAATCCTGGACATACCATCTTGCTCATGTGGATCGAGTTCTCAATCTACTCTCTCAGCACCATTGTTTCCTGAAACAGTCTAAATGTGATTTTGGCGCCTCAGAAGTAGAGTACTTGGGTCATTTGGTTGGCAAGGACAACGTCAGGGTGGATCCTAAAATGATTGAAGCTATGCAAGGTTGGCCTCACCCAAATACCCTCAAAATCTTGCATGGATTTCTGGGCTTAACAGGTTATTATCGCAAGTTTTTTAAGAATTATGGAAAGATTGTAGCACCTCTCACTGCTCTCTTAAAAAAGAACTCTTTCACTTGGAATCCAGTCATTGCTCAAGCTTTTAAAACCTTGAAGATGTCCATCTACACCACTCCAGTCTCGGCCCTTCCTGATTTCACAAAGACCTTTGTCTTGGAATGTGATGCTTCAGGGAAAGGAATTGGTGTTGTCCTTATGCAAGAGGGTCGGCCTTTGGCCTTTACCAGCAAGAAACTATATGAAAGAAATATGGGAAAATCAATCTATGAAAAATAAATGTTGGCTATTCTGCATGTCGTTGATCTATGGAACTCTTATCTATTGGGGCAATGCTTCCAAATTAAGACAAACCATCAAAGCCTCAAGTATTTTCTGGAACACCGAATTTCCTCCCTGAAACAACAAAAATGGGTGACTAAGCTCTTTGGATATGATTATGAGATCATTTACAATAAATGAAAAGAAAATGTGGTTGTGGATGCACTTTCCCAAAAATATGAAGATGAAGGATCCCTTTTTTCTCTTTCCTTCATTGTACCAGATTAGCTCCAAGTTGTTCGGTAGGAATGGCTACAAGATCCCAAAAGTTTGCATCTGATCCAACACTTGTAGTCCAATGCTCTAGCTTCCCCAGGGTACTCTTGGCTCCATGATGAGCTTCGATAAAAAGGTCGTTTGTATTTAAGTAAACAATCAAAGCTTAAATCCATGGTACTTTCTAAGCTTCATGCTACACCCATAGCGGGGCACTTTGGGTTCACCAAAACCTATGACAGGGTCAAGCGTTCTTTTTTCTGGGATGGTATGAAACAAGACATTCATAATTTTTCCACTGAATGTGATGTGTGTCAATGCAACAAGGGAGAAACAATGAAATCTCTAGGCACACTACAACCACTTCTGATTCCACCTGCTATTTGGAGGGATATCTCTATGGATTTTATTACAAGCTTACCCAAATTGGGAAATAAATTAGTCATCATGGTGGTTGTTGATCGCCTTTCCAAGTATGCTCATTTCTTCACTCTTCAACACTCGTTTATAGCATCCACAATGGCTCAAATTTTCATGGATCGGGACTTCAAGATTCATGGCATGCCGTACTCTATTGTTTTTTATCGCGACCCAACTTTCACAAGAAATTTTTGGCAGGAACTGTTCAAGCTACAAGGCACCCAATTGCATCTCAGCACAACTTATCATCCCTAGAATGATGGTCAAACAAAAGTTGTCAACAATTGTTTGGAAACATATTTGAGGTGTTTTGCCTCGGAAAAGAAAAATCAGTGGGCTCAATTGTTACCACTAGATGAATGGCAGTACAACACTTCATACCATACAGCTACACACATGACTCCTTTTGAAGTGGTATATGGATAGAATCCACCTTCAGTTCTCTCATACTTACCTGGTTTCTCGAAGGTCCAGGAGGTTGACCAAACACTTATAGTTTGAGAGGATATTCTCCATACCCTCAAAGATAATTTGGTCATGGAACAGAATCACATGAAGCAACAAGAAGATCAAGTTCACTCTAAATGTCAATTTGTAGAAGGGGATCAGGTGTTTCTTTGACTGCAACCTTACAAGCGAAATTCCCACAAGGCCGAGCATTGTCAGAAGCTAGCGCCCAAATTTTATGGTCCTTATACCATTCTCAAGCGTGTGGGATAGGTGGCCTATTAGTTATCTTTGCCTAGTCATTCAAAGATACATCCTGTTTTTCATGTTTCATGCTTAAAGAAGGTGATTGGCACTAAGTTCCAAATTCAAACCAACCTTCCTGAGTTAGATGAAGAAGGATCCATTTTGCTACATCCACAAGTAGTTTTGGACCAGCGTGAGTGTCACCTGCATCAGAGAACTATCAAGGAAGTGTTAGTCCAATGGAAAGATACAACTCTAGTAGATGTCAATTGGGAACCAACTACCATTTTGCAACAATTTCCACATCTCAAGCCTTGAGGACAAGGTTGTTTTTAAGGGGGAGGACATGTTAGGGTCCTAACCCGCACATAGGTAGAACAATATATTCGGATGTAATAAAGATCAATATTAATAAGGCCTTGAAATAAAATAGAATAAGTTGAATGTAAGAATACCTAGTAGAAGCCTCCGCTTCTAGAAGGATCTTCCTCTAGATGCTTATTTGATAGACATATTTAGTATAAATAGGAGTCGAGGGTATGAAAACCCTAGCTTGGATATTATTTTAATAGAGATCTACTCGACTCGAGATTTACCCCTCGAAGAGCCCCATGAACAATGCTCTCAGAATCAAAGTGTTATTTCTGTTGTTATTCTTATACCATTTCAGTGTTATTGTGATGATTGTTCTGGTTATATTGTTGTTATTCTGCCATTTCTAGCATTTTATTTTTGTTCTTTTTACACATGAAATTTGCACACCTAGGTACCTCACCCTAAGTGTTGTAAAGTGTCATATAAGTGTCTCATACACATTGAAACCATGGAATAACCTATGTCACAATCCCTAGCCAATGTGGAGGAGGGATATATTACATGAAGGCTAAAATACCAAGTACACATGAATTATTATTAATATTCAAGGAAAAAGATTTGATTAAGTGTGAGAATCAAGTGAACATGAATTGTTATTAATATTCATGAAAAAGAAAGTAATTAAGTGTGAGAATCCACCTCACATTTGGTTTCCTATTTTTTAGGGAAGGTGGAGGATCCCATGG